>LUCH01001467.1:0-46152 GCA_013368495.1 Paragonimus heterotremus
CAGTATAAGATTACCTAGAGCAACCGTTTACGCATGCTGGCATTCAGATATTCGACTCTGTAGAGCAATGTATGCACATAAGTAACTGAGTTGCATTACCACTCACGTATTAAACAATGGTCAGTTATCAGCGGTGCAAACTCATTAGATCTTTCTGCAACTTCTCACTGTCTGCTATACTGCACATTGTGCGTCAGTTTGTCATACATCCAGCATATAACAGTAAACGAGAGCAGATAAACCATCGGAATCCGAACACAAATGAAATGACCAACAGCCTTATGGTATATCCCTATTCACGCAGCACCGATCACAAAGTATATTGGTGACCTCAGTAATGAAGCTACGGTGCTTTTAACAGCTTGTGCCCTATAGTATTGAGACTATCTTTCATACGAATAGATTTCACGCAGCAAAAATTTTGTGATCGCTAAACTCAGAACAACAACAACAACAACAACAACAACAACAACAACAACCGAACACAGTTCACTGTAGAGCTACGTGGGTTCAAAAATCAATCGCATGAGTAGGTTTCTCATATTAGTACCAGCTTACTGACACCTGACAGAAATTCTCTCAAGTTTCCAGTTTCTGAAATTGGAAACGCACATTTATCCCCGCCTTCTATTCAACTTCTCTCGTCTCGTCCCCACACCGTTCATATGGGTCAAATCCGTCCAGTATAGTAAACTCACATCTTTACCATGCTCACTGAACAGAATGCACGGGGAAGAATAGTCTGATCGGTTGCAAGCTTTGGAGGAGTCTAGGAAGAGTACACCAACGGCTGTTTAATTTGCGAACTTGCGAGAGAGGTCATCATCTGGTTTTGGCCGAAAGCACACCAATCAACGTAATATGTCTCTAATCGAGTACGTCTAGCGATGTTTGCCCGACAGTCTATAGTAGTTTGTGTTATTAACACCGCAACCTATGTTGAACAACAGTGTCGAAGAAGTTATCATAGGAGCCCTGGCAATCCATTGAATGTGATATGTTGAAATTTAGATGCGTCTCGAACCTCCTTGACTGTTTACATACAGTGTGCATGTGAATAACAGTAAGATCAGTAGGTTTTCATGGTTGCTGCATGATATGAAGTATTGCTTCAACCGTAGTATGTCTGAGTTTGGAATCTCTAGGTTCGAACCGATGAGGTAAACCTCATGCCTATGTGCAGTGCATGCTCTACGACTACGAAACATCACCAGGACTCGTGTTTGAGTTCGATCACCCAACTGTCATGGACCTTACCGGATTATGTAGTGGACAAAATGCACTGAGGAACTTTCCCAAGCAGGTAACTCTATGCCAGTAATAAAACGATTACACATTAACTAAGATTCATGTTCCATAGTACTCAGACGAAATAATCTAAACATAATTCAATACGGTATCCGTCCCTAATCACTCATGCGTTTATGTGTCCATCCTTTTTGTGATGTCTTCGGAAGCGACCATCAGTCATTTTCCATCTGCCCACATCCTCATTGCTCGATTCCAGACTCATTGGCTCCAGACTTCTCTTTAGTCAAGCCACATGTGGTAATTTCGTCGGTGGATGAATACTTGTTCAGTTGGGACGAACCACATGTACAGGAAACCTACTCCGCACACACTTTGGCCTTGACAACTCCACAAGTGCTAGAAAAAGACACCCGATATGCAGTCCAAGTGAGTGGATTGGTTAAAACCAGACTATCAATCTGTCATGTTAATTAACGTAACGTTTGATATCTGAATCTCCTGATAATAGGATCACGTGATGTATTCTAAACTTTTCAGCGAATCACAGTAAAAAAAAATTGATCATACGAATGAATGCGTGTTATTTTTGGCTCGTCATCAGTATATGGTTCTAAATACACTAGAAAGTTGAAACCTACTGTTGTCACTGGATCTACGACTCACGAGCGCGTAAACAGACAACAGAATAGCGGTTAATGAAACGGCAGATAACGGAACGACTGTCAACGGTATTGAACAACTGACTACGGAGTATGTACGACTAATACGTATATTCCCGGTCAACCCAACCACCCAATGCTAACGAATGAACACAATGAAAAGACCAGCCTCCGGACAGACCTTTTCTTACGCCACTCAGTCACAAACTAGATCATATTTGAAGGGTTTGCGACCAATCAGAAAACAATGGTCAGAAGGCGGACCAAACACACCAATTTCTGCGCATAAAGAATTTGACACAGCCTTGTGTAACACTATGCACAAAATACCATCATTAGCACATAGTTATACATCATGGAAGATTTCAGTCGCAAGGTGCCAGATCTAGCGAATCATTTAGTCAATGCTACAACCTTTTCTTCCGTTGGCGAATCTTTCAATTCCGTAGAATTAGCAAGACCATTTAAACACGTTTGGGGTGATACCAGGTAGCGATTGCGTACAGATCCGTCTTGTCTTCAGTACAGTTGTGCTAACGAGGATAATGTTATCAACAATCTAGAAATCGTAGATGTACTTGACCAAGGGATAATAGCTAGTTATGCGAGTGGTTATACGGACGAATTACTTAGCTCCATCACTACACTTAACATGGATCACCGTTGACAAGTCATTGTTAAAGAGATCTCTTATACCAATAATAAGTATATTCTTGCTGACCGGCCAAGTACGATACCGAGGAACCTGAAAACAATACCGTACGTCTAATTATACTGAAATTTTCAGCTTGGAACAGGTGCCAGTTAATACGGACAGAGTTTTCATTCGTCGAGTGTGTCGCATGACGCAGTAACATCGCAGCCACTTATAAAACAAAATTGGTTTTTATCATCAACTGGATCTTGCTCGAAAGCCGAAAGTGGATCCGAAGCTCTTCGACAACGTAGTAGCGACACACGTCAGGAGCAAGATCTGGGCTTCGTAACCTGGATCTTATGTTGAATTTGCCCGAGCTTGAAGTGGTTAGTGTTGTCTGCCTATTCGGGCCCACTCAACATTAAGCTCTACAGGCAATAACAACGGTAGAGAGAGCACGTGACTCAGGAGAAGTGCATACCGTATTCTGACATTTCACAAGCGGTAGCGTCATCCTTAAATGCATGGCCGGATGAGCCGTTGGTCGTTGAAGGTACAACCGGTCAGAACACGGCTTGAGCCTTAGCATGAGTGTGAGGTACACAGGCGGCCTTGACGCGTACACAACAGTTAGTACGTAAATGTGCGCGGCTGTGCAGTCCCAGTGACCGTCAGGCACATACGAGTCCATAGATCACAACCTAGAATCAAGTTACCACAAGTGCATAAGTAACTCGATCAGGATTTGATACCCCTACTCACCTAGGGATGTATTTCGAAATTTCGGTCACCTCTCCCGATGTATGTCACTATCTCATTCATTCTTTAGATACAACAAGAAGGTAATTCCGCGTGGGAAACGCTGGTAGAAAATCTCGAAGAATCACACTGGTCATGGACCCAACCAAATCCGCTTCGGTCCTACCATGTCCGAGTGGTTCCCTCAAATCAGTTCGGGAGTGGAATGCCTTCACGTGCGGTCCGCATTGAGCCCCAAGTTGGTAAGTTCAGCAGAACGAGAAAACGCCAACAAAGTAACCAGTTAGCTTACCACATTTTTCATTACAGAAACACCACAAGGAGTATGGGCTGCTATGTTATCATGAAAGCCCACTATTTAGCTTAATCAGCAGCGCAACAAATGGTGCGAGATATTAACAGCTTGGCAGTGTTCACAGGTTTTGTTATTAAACGGTTTATTGTCTCGCGAGCTGACATAGTCTGATGAGAAATTTCTGCCAGAAAGAATTTATGTATGCTTACCTATCGATTGTTTGGAGTGAGTGTTTGGATTGATACACGTCTGGAAGAGAATGCAAAATTTCCCGGAACTAAATGTATGGTATATAGTAGTGAACAGGTAGAGAAAACCATTTTAATGGGCTTATCGCGCTGCCCCATAGCGTAGTAACTCCAGTAAATGCGGATCACTACTCGATATTGGCTTATCTGTGTCTATGGCGAGTAGCAGCGCCGCCAGGATACCAACTACATTCTGTACCATTCGCGTACTCAGAGTTACGTCATCCAATCATGCAACCGGTTCGTAACAGTACATGGTACTCGACATCACGGTACCACGGTGGTGGACTTATAGGTCTAGTAGCTCACGTACGGACACAGAACATCTTAACAGACCAAGTCTTATTGGTTCAGTGAAACATGCAGCCAGCCAGGCAGTCCCGAATTGTAACCAATAAAACGCAAGGCAGTTTCCTCGTCAAGATCGGTGACGGCCATTCAGAGCGCGGCCAAATAACGCGATTGATTAAACAGTGTCTACGTATTATCCCACTCCTTTCTAGCGAACATGACGAGTCTCAGGCTGATATTATGTCTACTGGTTTTGTCACGTTTTGCGACAGTCGAATCTCTGTAGTTGTATCTGTAGTTGTTCCTTTCGTCGAAATAAGTTGCTTTGGATTTGTCTGTATGTTACCATTCTGTGTCAACTTGCTTGATTCGTGTGCCTCCGTGGTGCGATGTCGGACATGATCTGAATGCCGACGCACAATGTAGCCATCAGTCAACTGCAGATGAGAATTATTTCCTGTTGAGGTTTTAACTCCAGCAGGCAGGCAACTTGATTCGAAGGGAAAGCTAGTGTAGACTGAATCCGATTTATTCAGCTGTATTTCTCTGTTGTCGTGCGACTGTGCACACATCTTTTCTTGTTCTGTTTCGACCTAATTGTGAGGATTGAGAAAAATACTGTTCCTAACCAAACATCGTTTGTACAGGGAGATTTCCTTGCGGACTAGGTTAGAGTTGTTCTGTAAGTGGAAGAAAACCAACCTAGTTTAGTGTATACCGTTCCAGAGTAAGGCTTGGGAAAGCTCTATATGACAAACGAAACTGAACTTTTAGCTAGACCATTTGACGCAGGATAGTATGGTGTAGACATTACGTGCTGTGCGCCACTGTTAAGCAGAAATTGTTGGGATTCTTCACTAATGAAAGGAGCTCCGTTGTCAGTACAGATTTCCTCAGATATTCCAATAAAGATCAAATTTTGGCTATCGTAGATTGCGAGTTCGTATATGTGATGAGAGAGACATCTACTCATTCGGAATGAGCACCAGTTGCAAGCAAATACATCACACCATTGACCGGACCAAAGTAATCCGCATGTAATCGTTGTCATGGTCTTCCTGCCAAATGCCAAGGTTGTTCTCGTCCAGGAAGATCATTACTTTGGTATTTCTGACATATTTCGCATGTACACACTCATAAGGGTGTCCTGACATGCTCATGGCTTTTCAGTGTCTATCTCGTCAGACTGCAATAGGATGGGTTCACCATCGGAAACCGATTGTAGTTAAATTTCGGAGTTGGACATCATTCAGGGACTATTCATGTGTGATGTTTTTTGTTTATTGGAACATTATTTTTGGTGCACCGATAGATCAATAATGCCAATAGGTTTTAGTTCATGTAGGCAAGTAATTGTCTGTTTGTATCGATCGAACTGCACCCTTTTGGTTCCGGTTCAAGAAAAGTATGTTAAAATGGAAGCCATTTTGGCACGTGATCTGTTCGGAAGTAGATGGTCACGCTTGGTCCTTCGGTAATATTCGAATCTTTTCGTGTTCTTTTGTCAATCAGCAATTTTGTCTGACTAGAATTTTTTAGCAAATCAGATCTAACAGTTTTGTTCTAAAACTTGAACCCCTATGCCGAGACTGATTCTATTTGCTTCGATTGTCTACCTTGGATTTCATTGCTATTAGAATTAATAATAAATGATGAATTGTAGACTATCAGACACATTGATAGAGCTTCTTTTATAAAATATCTTCTTCAAGTTTATCTCCAAAAACTTGGACAAATATCTGCCAACAGTTAGCGCAAAACCTGAGATTGTGTCTTGTCGTTCAGATGCGTTCCGTTGAGTCCTACGACGTTTGTATCACTAGCCTTGGTTTACTAAACTTAGTAATTTTAATTAATGAGTTCTAGATAATATAATATGCACAGAGCTAAATAACTAAGTAAACGCCTTTGATTAGAATGAGGCTATTGTCGGTTGACTGCTAATGTTCTGTTCACTGGTGAGGTACTAGCAGTTTGCACCAGATCGAAAGGTTATGTAGCCATGGCGCCTTATTTAAAACTCAAACTCACCAACCTTCCCTCTCTACACAGTCATTCCGGATTTGAGCTTCATGCGGCCTACGATTGAATCACCTGTGGATATATTGGCAGGTACCACTGCACCGGAACTGGTTTGGCAACTACCACGTGCTTATAGCTTGGAAAAAACTCTGACACCATTCACCTATGAAGTACAAGTTCGAGGGGTTGGGCACTCACGATCTGCTCTAGCTCCAGTTCCTGACCGTGGCCGAAGCACTAGTAGTTCTCGGGGAATAACAGCAGAAGAAGAAGAAACAGTTTGGCGAGTGTTAGAGACAAATGTCAAAAGAACTCGCTTAACCTTGGGTCGCTTGGATCCGGAAAAGGAATTCTGGCTTCGTGTAGTAGCAGTAACCGATTATGGCCGAGGTGCTCCAAGTCAACCTGTTCGTAAGCTAGTCGATTTGGCTGCAAGTACGTTCTTTTTTTTCTTATTTGTCTACATTGCTATCATCACAAGCGCTTCATCAGTGTTTCCTGTTGATAACTAGCTGTCACCAGATCCTAGGTAGAAGAATGGATCCCAATTGAGAGTTAAAAGAAGGGACAGAGATATGACTCAAACAATCGACGGTAAGGTGATTACGCTTTGAAAGCAAATACGTGAGAATAAGGCGAAATCTGCAATGCCATGCAGCATTCGTCACCTTGGCTGATTGATTGATTGCACGTAGTAGACAAACGAAGTAGTCAAACAATGGTTAGCAGCATCCGAAACGTATTAGCCTGTCACAGTGACAGAAGCAAAAGGACGCCTGTGCTTTAGCGACCATCGAAAGTGACTTGCGCTGCACCATTTGCGGTTCCACTCATACACCACGTATCCGGTGCAAACCTGAAGGAATAAGACCAGTAGGTGTGTGAGTGAGGCTTTGTGTCCAGCTGGCCAATGCTGGTTACCCAACTGATTGGCTAACAGTCAATTGGTTAGTAGTTAAACAATGACATCATTCGTGCCAGTGAGGCCTATTGTGAGTACGTCTGAAATGGACTCTCAGACGCTCTATCTGCATTTCGGATAGTTGTGAACAGTGATGGTGTTGTTCGTAGCTCGGGTTGATGGTTTTGGTATTGGTATGTTCGCCGAGCTTGGCATTTAGGTTGCAACCTAAATGCCAAGCTCGGCGAACATACCAATACCAAAACTATCTGCATTTACTAGGCTGCATAGACGACGCAAACTATTGTCTGAAGCACATATCAGGTGTGCTAATTAACACCCATAATAACGTTGAAATGATCGTCACGTATGATTGGTTGCAGGTTTCACAGTCAGGCAGACATTTCATCCTGACTTTCTTAAAAGAGGTACTAGATTCGATTTTCTATCTTGTTAGCGTTCTTCAGTGTTGTATAACCCTACTACGATAGGTAGTTCTACTCGGGCCCACGTTAACATGAGACAGCCGTTTTGACCACTGCGTCACTGGCCCATATTAGGTACGTATAAGTAATCACACCTGTATTCTCAGCCACATTCGTTCTTAAATAACGCTCAAGTTTCCCCATCGGCTCGGAAAGAGACATAGTCATCGTTTGATAACTCCAACTGAGTTTAACATTCCTTCCCGAAATCTACGATCAAAGGAAAGTTATGCCTAGGGAAAAATCAGCCAACGCTTTGCCGTCGGCTTCATGTATGAACAGCTGTAAATTAGCATAACGAACCTTAAAACCAGATATCAAAAGCGGCAGACTGTGCAGTTTGTTGCCCGACGATTTTTGTTGTAATTCATCAGGTACAGTCTGCAATATTAGGCCTACATAGAAGACACAAAAAAGGTTACTGAAAAGAAATACAAGATCACACACATACACAAAACCCACACACACAAACATCAGCAATGAAGCTGTTAATTTATCATGGCAGTTTCAACCTGACGATTGTCTTTCCGTTGGTACGGGAGTGGTTGCCATGTGTAAATAGCAATAGCCCCAGTGAACGGAAGCAGTCGTCGACTGTTGATCACGTGTCCAGAGGTCAACTAGTGAAATGCAATTGGAGGTGCTGGCCGCTTACATCGCACCGGTTGCGCAACACTGGTTTCATATCACGCTCAACCCAAACCTGACGAAATCTGAACAGACTGCTCAAATGTCCTTCCGATCTGCCCACGTGAGTGGCTTGACATGCACATTGAAACTGGTCAGTACAATGAGATTGGACGTAGAGTGATGGTGGCACCTTCGCTGGAGAGAATGTCAATCAGCAGACTGAATATAACATCGCAATGAAGGCAGTATAGATTGCTGATCGACTTCGTGTAGCCATTCGGTGAGGTCAGTACGGTTGATCCCTGATGGCGCATTGAATTGAGCACGCTCGTTTTTATACAGATTGAACATCACCACAACTGATTGCAGCTGCAGCATTCCCCACAGACTTTCCAGCCGGCCCCTTTCGAAAAAAAGCACAAAATTTGGGTTTCATTCTCATTAGAGCTCATCAGTAGTACATATCCTTACCACGGTTGGGGTTAGAACTCCGGCCGCGCTTTCATGAGGCAACCGTGTTGACCACTGTGCCATCGATCTCACGTTGGACACGACCGAAATATCGTTTATCTGAGCTCGTTAGAAAGTTACTTTTTGTGCAGTTGACATGAAATTGACAAGAGAGTATGTTAAATTATTATACAACTTCATTTATTTTTAACGGAACGCATAAGCAAACATCGGATGTCGTAATCAGTGATATACGATGGAAAATCGTCACGTTGAAAACACATGCGAGAAAGCTATGTAACAGAAACATTCTTTAAACTGTAGATAGGAAATGTTTCAATGTTTGGCAATATTGTGAACATAGAATCAACTAACACTTTGTTAACGTGTCTACTTAGGAGTCATTGGTAACGGTTCTATCAAAGCAGTATGGTTCCACAGTCATGTCTGTTAGGCTAATAGTCCAAAACATCAACTTGAGACCGAACTACATTCACATCGAGTTCAATTGCCCTGAGTTTTCAACAACTGGATAATACAGTTCTGAATCTAGCTCTGAGCGTGGTGATTTGAGGGTCCAAACACTTGAAACGAAAAAAGTGGAGGGTATGTCAAATCCTGAACTGTCCCGTTTGTACAAAGCAAATTTTTGTAATTTATCCATCATGTCGCAATCACCGCTGTAACGAGCCACTTTTTTCTAGTCTGCTAATCTTTATTATGATGCTATTTGGTACCTTATTGCTGGTTAATAGGAGCTACTTCGGATTCGTTAGTATATGTTGGGCAGACCGTTTTGACAAACTGCACTCATTCGCTCTAATTTAGTCATAAATGTTTCTCTTTTTCACAGGAAGACATCACAGAATGTCTGTATCGATTGGGACACTTCATGAAGCGACGCCAAGTATGTTTTATCCATTTTTATCACCATACTAACTGTAGTCGTTCGTCTACCCCCCTAGAGCATTTCTGTTATGACTCGGTTGAACGGTTAGCTCAAGGTTGTTCTTTCATAACATCATGGCAATCTATAGCTCTGTGAAAACATCTGACTCGTCAACCTCGAAATCACATTCCTGCTCCGATCCAGTTGTAAAGCCAAAACAGGCCTGACTGATGTGCGTTATAGTAATATTGACAATGCATCTGCGCACGTGCCCAAGGTTACAGTATCAGGGAGCACAAACGTTGATACATTACCAACAGCACGACGTGTACTTTTACAGACCCCGCAAGTTGTAAAGACTGAAAACCATAGCTGCGGATGAGCACATCCATGTGGTGCTCATGTGAGAGTGGCTTATCCAATCAGGTGAAGAACAGAGACATTGATTGCATATTTTACCCCCCTGGCTCTTTTTTAAAGGCCATTTTCGGGTGATGTGTGTATATGTTTATGTAATACTCGGAATTAGCCCTAGAAATCGTACCCGAGCTGAAGCCTTACACAGAAGTACTTGGGAGAAGACCTCATACTGGTCGCGGTAAACAGTCGTTAGTCATGAGGGGAAAAGTCGAACTTACGGATGTACAGCTATTCCAGAAATCACAATCTGCCATTGGCTGATCGTGTTGGCACATACAAAGTCACAAACTAGGTTAGTTGGCTCAATATAGCACAAATAATTTAGCGAATAACGGAAGGCGTAACACCGAGACTGTTCATCCAGTCTTGATGTAGTATCTTTAACGCGACGTTCGAATTGGTCCCCTGTTAGATTTATTGTACCAGCGTTTGGATAAGTGATGATTCGAGTAGATTTTCACCACGGTTTATTCCCCAGGTGATTTAACCAGAAGTGGACAGACAGTAGACTCAGGTGGTTCCGACTCCCTGATTAAAAATCAGTACCTTCAGTTTGCTGAAAGCATGTCGGACTAGTGTATCCTCCGGTAAACAGTTCGTTTCGTACATACGTGTCTTCATGAGATGTTCTTGCATTGAGATATACAGCGTGTCCGGTAGCGGTATTATCTCAACCAAAAGTTCTTCACCTCAATTTGAAGGAAAACAGGTAACCATCTTGTCAGTATATCTGAATCTTCTTGGATCACACTTTTCTCAACTCACCTTATTCGATTGACCTAGACGAAATCTTTTGCTAAAACCAGACTACTCTGTTTTTGTTAATGATTAACGAAACGATGTGTCAGAACCGTGGCCGTCAAGTTTTTCATTGGGGCGATTTTCATTTGTGCGAACAAATAACGGAGGTCACCCGCAAATTTTGTGTCAAGCACATATGCACGCGAACTGTTACTTATAGATCTGTTCGGAGACAGGTTAGAAAATCCGTTACAGCTAGTGTTGTGCACGATTTCCATAGAAGTGATCGACCACACGTATTAATCGATGATTGTTATGCTAGTGATGTCTTGCGATGAGCAGAAAACGGCCCCCAAAAGTGTGTCCGTCAACTCACCAGAAAATATGACGGAGAAGTCTTGTGTACGTAAACTATTAAAAAGTGTTGGCCTCACTGAGAAGCCCGACTGCTGATGTTCAGGTTAGCAGGTGTAGGCTTACTTGAGTCACTCTATTCGCTGGAGTGGGGAACAATCTCTGGATGACAGTCAGAAATCCATAAAGGCTGTTCATAGTGTTGTGAGCTAAGAATGCGGATAGCACATGGGTTATGCGCTTCCACATGACTACAAACAAAAACACTCATCTGCGTATGATACTGATCTCGGAACTTCACGGTTGCCACGCCCGCCAGGTTTCATGCAGGAAAGATGAAGGTAAATTGATCGTATGCGTGTCACCACGTGATCTGGCGAACCCTAACTCGGCGAGTGTTAAGAAAACTTATATCCTGGATAAGTAATACAGCAGACTTGTTAATCTATGACAGAGTTAATCCTAAAAAAATTAAGCTTCGACTGAACTCGGACCAGCCACACCTACATCATACTCTAACTTGACAAATGCGCTCCCGAACGAACGTAAGAGAATACCTTGCATTTCATTCAGTTTCAGGAACAAAGCATAACTGAAAATTCTGTACTGAAGAAAGCCGCTGTGATTTAACTTGGTGGTTAGGTAAGAACTAAGAATGAAGTTAACGGATAAAAAGAACATTCGCGAGTGGTTAAATAAACGCATTTTCCAGAGAATGAAGTGGCTAGAATGACTTAATTTCAGTACCTACAGCCCATTGGTTGTACCAGCTTATCGACAGTGAAGTCATATGTATGCACTATGCTATTAAGCTTCCTAACTCAATAAGTGTAATAGGACAATTATATCAAGATGAACAGGTCAGTCATCACTTTGGCTATCGATACTTGGTTGGTCATTGTGGACACAACCAAACCATCTAACTGACTATCACTTCCTTCAGACGTTGAGCTTCTTTCTCTGAGGCTGGATTCGAACAGCTGTTTGTGGTTGGTCAGCAAACAGGCGATCATCCACCACGACCCTAAGAAGAGTTGAGAGAGGTTTCTATGAAGGAAACGGTTGAATGAAATTGTTGGGGAAATAGCTCGCATATTTTCCAGTGACCGAGACCCTGGGGGTCTAGTGAGTAGGTGGTTGGTCCACAGTGTGCTGTTCATTCATGGGTGAGCGTGATGCTGATGAGACACAACAAGCTGTCCAACGCTTCGCTAGTGCTCACTGGAACCAGATATTCGCATAATTGGTTAGTGTTTACGAAAACATGAGCCTATTTGCTTTTATATAAGCACTATGCACGTCTGGAGCTGAAAGCCAACTTACCATCAACTTGGCTATCTTCAACCTTGTCAGTGTTCTTCCTACTCGAACGGCTAGTTGACTCAATATTCAGTCACTCGTACTCGGACGTTGTATGAATATGGAAAACCTGAATCTGATTCAACGCTATATATCTTGTAGTCTGTCCAAGAGGAGAGAAGCTTATCACACATGAATACGATTTCGATTGGATGAAACTCGTCTGAACCGGAAGAACTGGACTTGTTTCGTAGGTTCGGTGTGTGGGGGATTTGGGGAAGAATGTTCGGGATGTTTGTGAAAGGTGCACTGATTGTCCAAAAACGAGACTAATGATTGTAGTAGATTTCTGCACTGCCTGGATCTGGCCGTATTAGTGGAATTACCTTCTGTTCATCCTCGACTATTTTATGAGGACACTGAACAACTGCGCAATCCCAGTTATTCATTGCTTATTTACCCGAACAACCGGTTGAGTCATGTTTAGGGTGAGATAGGATTGTTAACATTATACATTATCATCAAGACCGTGTAAACTGTGTGTTTTTCATTTGCCATTTCGACATTTTCGGGAATATTAGGATCGTTCCATAAAGCAGACCGTTTAAATGGTGATGGCAGTCACGGGTTTGCATAGCTCTTTGTGTTTATCACTAATGTTCGTCTGGTCACATCAAAACGAACAAAGAGTCATGCAGTGGGATATTGGGCTGCTATTGAGCCCGTACATAACGAACACAAATGTGTGTTAGGGTTGATTACTTCGTTTGTTATAATGTGAGTTTCATTGTAACGGCTCACAGTGCTATAGATACAACAGGAACATATCATAACCAGATGTTCTCTCTGATATGGCGACCTTTCCGTCATAATGACGGTTTACTGTAACATAGTCAGAATATTAATGGTGACCTACATTTTCTGTACTTTTGTACTCTAAAACGCGTCTGTTGTGAGCAAAGAACGCGGATAGCACAAGGGTTATTTATTCAAAAGAAACCAATACATGGGTTTTGCACATCAACATGACTTCAAACAAAAACATTCATCTGCGTACGATTCTGGGCCCAGACCGTCACGGTTGCCACAGACGCCAATGATCAGTTCCTTTACGTTTCTTTACGTACCAAGAACCATTTCATGCCACTTTGTATTCCGATGCTTCTTCTGGTGTTTTTCTCGCTGCTGCCTCAATGTCGAAATATATGTTCCCTCCTCAGTACTGACTAATAGTGGTGATATTTGTGTGGTGCAATCGCTGATCCTCACTATCATAGAACGTTTTATTCCGGCACTCAGATCGTAATCCAATAAATACGGGTGCAATAATCATGGTCGTTTTGTGATAATAATATTCGTCAATGATGGAAAACCTTCAGGTGTATCCATACTTAACTAAACAACATTGTATTCTTAGTGTACACATACGAATGGGCAAAATGTCATTCAACTACTTTTTGCGTAAGCACTCACTTCGATGACAGTTGAACAGTGACTGGTATGGATAGACTGAAGGACCATCCAAGTCGATGGACTCACTTCCTTTAACTTGTGTATCCAGTGGTAATTTGAGGTGTATTTTCAGCTACACTGTTCGACAAAGTAATGGACTGAGGTTGTTACAATCGATCGCGAATCTCCCATCCGACTCCCACTCTCAAATGGCCACATTTTTCGCATATGCATGTGCTTATTAAGTGCTCTCATAACAAATGAAGCAATTAGTCATTGTTATTCTTGTTTATTTCTTTATACCGGTCGACTTGGTAACTTTTGCTGAGTGTCACTGATTCATTATATCACTATTTCATTCGACTAAGGCAATTCCCCTGAACTCGCCATACTGATTGTCAATGACGGCAGTTTACCGACTGACTGGAATGTGGAAGGTGAACGATCTCTTCATAGAAATTTAGACGGAAGAGTACACATGAAGATTCAAGGCTAGACAAATGAACAACGATAGGAATATTTCCGCAGTATTCGACGTTAATGATTTAACCCATTAATGAACTGGCGCGTGGCTGACTGGCAGAAGCAATTTACTCTTTCTGAATCACATTGTCAGTAGGTTGGAACGCAAGGACTTACTACAAGAACGTTTTTCATTAATATAGTATATTCATAATGACAGAACAGATGTTGCCCTTTACCGGATGATTCTGTAAGGCTTCCGTTGTTCTTTTCTTGTTCCACCGTATAGGTTGCAGGGGTTGATAGAGCGAACTTCCTTTTATACTGCCCGGGGTCTCAGATTCAGCGTTTGTAAAGTTTAAGAAGGATGGTGTAATTCGCAGTATGTTAGAAGTATTGGCAAAACGTACACGCAAAACTACAAGACGTTCAGCCCGTTACATCCTTATTTAGTCAACATCATATGTTCGCTGGGACCTTAGCGCTATCATTCTCTGGCACACGTCCGACAATCATTGTCAACAGATATCCAACTCACTGAATGCACTGGTCTGTGTACACACTGTTTGTTGCCTGGCTCATTGTGACCATTTGGCAATGATCGTTTCAGCCAGTAATGTCGCTCGCCCGATGAACCGTTCCTCAATCCATGATTGGCTACGCACTGTTCCCTGTTAAGTCCGTTTGAACCAAGCGTTCACACTCATCTAAGATTCATTGCTGATGTTTAACGTCTTGCTTGATGACTGACTATTTCCTCTATGTCTTCTAGCCAATCTTCCTCGTTTACCTCACATAATTAGACCTCAAATCCATAAATACTTAAGGAAAATTACGATAATTGTTTTGCAGATGACGTCGCTCTGCAGAAACTCATAGACATGACTGCTCACATTTCAACGATGCTTGATTGAACAGTAATGTAAACAGGATAATTCCAAGTGTAATCGTTTCTCACTTCGCTGGATTCGATCATTTTGAAGATATGGAGATGTCTTTCAAATCACCACTCGAGGTCGTATAAATCGATTAGAAATTGTAAGATCATGTAACCTTCGACGAAGGCCACCACTGTGCGACTGCAATGTCCACGTCTTTGTTGTTTAGTTACAGTTATGTAGACATTGACTCCCGTTCATTCCAACAATCTGGTTAACTGTTTTACTGTCACCGTTGAAAATCTTCACATTAGCTTCATTTACAAGTTTCGTACATGCTGTATGTTGCGATCACTCCGGTGACAATAACTAGTTCTTTTGAAAATTGCTGACAGAACAATCAAGAGACATAATTCGTTCCAGTTTAACGCTTCGCTTCACCTGAACACGTAAACGTAATTTAGTTGTTATGGCACAGACGCAGTAGGCGACAGACCAGGTCATGTTGAATGTACGTACGCATACCCAAATGGGTGTCTTCATCGTCAATTCTCCACTGTGGAAATCATGTGTAGTTACCAGCACAACAACTGCGTATGAGAGGCAAAAAAGATTGGCAGACGCCAATGCAACGGGTAGGATGCAAATCTGTGCGGTGCGGACCAGGGCAGTGAATAACTTGGCCACGGCCACGTCGAGGGCTTGGCAACTGAAGGGCATGTTTTTTTGTAGTCACAGCAACCATTCGGAGTGGGGGAGCAGGTAACAGGTCCGAGTTTTATCACGGAACCGACGCCTAAAAGACCGGTTAGTTCTCTTATTCCGATAACTCTGTAATCGGAATATCGAATATCGTCAGCGCTTGTTGTTCCATACATCACTACGATGGCTGTCCGAAGGAAACTGCCTGACACTTTCACGCACTGTTCGAAACATTTATTTGAAGAATGCAGTTCCCTGCTCATTGTTGAGCTGAAAATGCCAGAAGTATTGACAAAATTAATTATACTTAATATACGAACAAGGCTACCCATTTTATTCGGTTGACTTGAGGTTCTACTATGTCCTCCACGTTCTTCCAACCCATCAGGAAGCAAAAAATCTGTCAGTCTTGATCAAGGTATACCCCACTTTGAAAACACGCTTTTGCCTAGCCCAACCAGTTTTTCCGATTTTCTTAACTTAGTTGACAGCCTTTATAACTTGTACTTAATCAAAAAACAATTTCCTCCCTCAGACAGCTTTATGATGAATGATCTATTCAATCTCACTTCCTAAGCCAGATCTGATTGTCTTACTGCTTAGCTGTAGACAGTTATATCCACAAATCTGGTAGGAACACTATGTGTATGCAGCTACAGTTTTCCCTCTGTTTTTTTACATGTTTATTGTGTCTACACAGTATCACCAACATTTATCGAACCGAAAGGTCAAGTAATCTATGCACCCATCGGAGGTCATCTGGAACTAAAGTCTTGCCTTCAACCGATGCGTTATGACCCAGAAATTCGCTTCAGTTGGTTTTTAAACGAAAAACCAATCCATATTAATGGTACGTTGGATTCGTTATGCAGTCAAGTGATTTTCTTTTGTCAGATATTGAGGTCTGTTTTCCTACTTGGATATATGTTTGTGGTGTAGTTTACAGACTATTCGGTATGAGCTCGGACTTACAAGCGTGCGGTAAGCGGTTGCTAAGACGATAGGAAACTATGATTTCACTTCGAAAAGGGTTGTGATTGCGTTTGCCTGGCTATAATTGCTCGGTTGGCTACGTGTATTCGGTCCACCTAGCACGTCATGTGGATATAAACGCACCAGGAAGGTGTTATCTGATAAGCATCACGAACCATATGGTCAAAGTATACCCTGCACAGTGTTGGGTAGATGGGTCATTCTAGATTTGTTTATGAACGTACATGTGTGCCTTGTATAAATTTTGTTTTCATCGCTTCGTGCAGCAGAGAAACTGCTTCAGAACATCTGCGCTATGGGCAGTCCAACTGTTGTGTAAATCCTCGGTCAAGTCAAACCGTGTCAGCTGATTGCTTTGTTTAACAGGCTGAGGTACATAACATACTGTTACAGACATATAGTAGTGTCCGCAGAGAGTATGGCACTCATTGAAAAACACTTCCGCCCAATGAATTCTTTACAAAGTATGACATGTTTTGCATCAGGTACCACAACTGAGGAACTAAATTGTCTCAAACCGTGCAGAAAACAATTTTTGGACTTGAGGTGAGCCTACTACTTCCCAGGAAGAAACAGCATGACCAGCGTATCTGACGAAGTCCAGTATGCTCTCGCCCTGGTCTCAGGACGGCCCGGTCAATTGCAATAAGCTGCTATGACAAGCCGGAATGTAATATACAATCGGCCGTTGAACTTTGGCTGCAGTTTATTCAACAGCAATTTTAGTTCCTAAACGATCCCAAACCATCGCCCACCAAATAGTCACCGGGTGTGTGTGAATGATATTATCCTCTATGCAGTTGTCAGTGCGTAAACGTTTTTGGGGGCCGTAACAGTTATCACAGAAGGCGTTCTCGATCGTGCATGCATTGAGTTTGGATGTGTTTGGCTTAAGGCGATGTGTTCTCGCTCTCGCTTGCCATTTGTTCTGGGGGTATGAAGCATGCGGATATTGATCTGAAGTTTGGACGGTCTCTGTTCTTCGTGTTCTGTGGGCCAGTTAGGAATACATCAAAAAGCTACCAAAGATTTTGTTTTTTTATCTGAGCGTCTGAAAGTACCGACTCAGGTTACGCAATTACAATATGATCCAGAAGTCTTTCGACTGAAAAACGGATGAAAGCAAACCCATAATTTCAGAATAACGTGTCAGTAATGAGTAATTCAGTGCATTGATAACCTTTTACTCGTGACATACAAAAAATAATCACGCCAGATGACTGGCATCAAAATTAAGCAAAGAGAACTTGTTCCTAATTGAGTCGTTTTAGAAGTGGTGGTTTAGATTTTATGTTCAATTTGAAAAATTCAAGGATAGTATACAAAGTGTCTTACGTAATAACATTTCGATCACATCTTATCGGCTACTTAGACGAAATTAGTATGCACAATATACAGCGGTGATAAATAGTGAGGCTAGATTAATTCGGTTATGGCCGAAACTGCCGGTCAAACGGACTCATCATCACCATCATCATCATAGACAGCAATACATCAGTGGTTCACACTGATGCTTAGCTGCCACACAACCACGAAGAAGAATAAAAAGCAAAACCTGTATAGGAAGAGAGAAGAAAAGAAAGAGAAGGGGGAGGGGTCCTTGTCACTGAAAATAGCTACGTCTACATTCACTCATACAACACCAAGGCGCCTACACCTTGCAAACAAACAAGCGAGCTGTAACAATCGAAGCGTATTCGTTGATACTAAACATGAACCTGATGCAATGTAACAGAGTTGCTGCGAATCAAAAGGGCACTACGATTCCCGAACTAGCAGAATGTGTTTAGAAAATCCATACAAATCGAACAGACGATATAATAAATAATTTGATGATCCATATAAACCGAAGATTCAGGGAATGTTCCTTGATTAACGTTGATTAAAATGATAACACAAAATAAAGAAAATAGGAATGGGGGACTTCCGTCGTTCTAAAATGCTGATTTGGGAAACGGTATGGAGATAAAGAACAACAGTCACAGTTGTACTAATTCAGCAGAACTGTTATTGGGTACACAGATTAGGATTCAGTCATCGTATTGAGACGGCTTCCGCGATGATGAGCGCCTGTTTTAGTGTGGGCTTGAAAAACACCCCGAACGTGGTTACCGGATTTACTGAGTGTCCGGTAGGTGAAAGACATTTTGCTATGTCATTAGCTGCACAATCGATCTCCGATTCAAGGAGTCGCTTTGATGTGTGTTCGTTAATAGGTGCGTTGTGGAGCCTGGTAGCACTGCCGATGTAACTGTTCACACAAGCATAGTCAACTCTGTAAACGATAATAGGCTTGAAGAGAAGAGGTACCAGCTCTTTTCTAGATGTAGCTGAAATAAAAGTAGTCTTTTCGAAGTGTACCAGACTAGCGGGTTTTGTATGTACGCCTGACTATTGTATCTAAACGGCGTCTGATTGAGGTTGAAGTATTGTATCCTTTTGAAAGGCACAGGAGTAACGCAGGTTTACAAAAAACAGTTACTGGTGTAACTCGTATAGATTGGGTGTGGTGTGTGTGTGGAATACTACTGAAGAAACTGTGTTGGGTATGCAGTCTCGCGTATTAACTTCAGTCCATTTTCTAGCTGGTCTGTTGCAGTACGTCAAACTCTGTGAAGCATAGTCCTGACGAGACCACATGTGTGAGTGGTGTGAATTTTCTGTACAGATAATATCCTATCCATGTGAACTCGCGATATACAAGTTTGGACAGTGATCCATCTGCACGTTTTTTCACTAGATCGTCCAGAAATGAGGTACTCCTGTTCTAGTCAAGCTCAACGGCGAAAGTTAACTCACTGTTCAGACACGGGAACAACTGCTGAAATGTTGTCACTTGCCAGTGATAGCCGAATGCACCAAAAATATAATCTACATATAGTCTATAGAGCGAAATGTTCCTGATTTTGTTTAACACTGTATGTTCTCAGTGACCCATAAATATGTCCGTCAACATTGGCCCTAATAAGCTCCTCATTGTAACTCTACATATTTGCCTATCGAAAGTGCTGTTGAACATAAGTTGAATATTGGATGTGCACAACTTCAACAACCTTGAAAGCTCATCGATGGGAATACCAAATGTCAACTTATGCACAGTGACGTAATTTTAGACGGTGTTAATAACCTCATCAGACGGAATTTTCATGAATGATGACTCGATATCGAAATGACTGATTACTTGATGTTTGAGGCTCCTGTTCGAAGTCAGCCCCTTGAATTCGGTGGTGACCTTCGGACTGCACCCGGTCAGTTTGAATCCTCCAGATTTAGTTACACCGGCCATTCACTGGTTAAGCTGATGGTGTGAAATGTCAGTCATGGATAACGTTGACCATGCGAACATTCTGGGTGTGCTGAGTAAATCGACGGACTGTAGTGTATACCTGATGGAATGCACTGGAGAAAACGTAATGTAAAAAGCTGTTTCTGACTTCTCTGCTCAGACGTGTTACAAGAAAAAATTGTTTTATGTTAAAGAACTAACAACTATACATCTATCCCAAATGATTCAAAAATGAACCTTAGCTCTTTTGAATCAATTTTATTGCAGTGTTTTGAAGAAAGCAAAATATATATGTTTTGAATTCCCCTCCAAACTATAGAATCAAACTATCCTCATCGGATGTCAAGGCATCACAATTACGTTTCGAAAAATTCCGACTATGCTGTGCTACAGGTAGATCACCTAACAGATGCCGATTTCGGAGTTTATGTATGCAAAGCGGTTAACATTCGTGGTACAGCTGCCAAAGAATTCGTGGTCAAAAAAGCTGGTGAGTTCTCATCCTCATTTTTCTCCAACCTGGACACAGTTACTCAACGGTTATTTCCACAATATACTTCCAGTTTGTGTCATGCTATGCGCGGCGAATTCAGCGGGGAAGCACATATATAATTATCACCGCAGTGCATAGAGGGAAGACATACACCGCATGTGGGCACAAACTTAGACTGTCTTAAAACATTCTTAGTCCGAAGCATCTGATCAATCGAAACGTTGCAGTGATTCAAAGGATGACAGTCCTAGCATTAAGTATGGCATACCTGCCGTCATACAATTGTTTACATAGATCCCCACATGATTCCGTTTCTCACAACTCCAACGTTTTGAACCCCAAATGATGAAACGACGCATGAAGATCGCGTATGACTTCGTGACCGGAAGTTGAGAGGTCAGTTGCAGAGTGGATGTATATCTGTCCAACACTCAAATCATTGAGGTTGTATTAAGATCACAACAAATACAACTGAACAGATGTCGCAGAAAATAAAGGGTCGAAAAGGTCTCAAGTAGTGAAACCTTTAATGAATAAGCAGAACCAGTTTGAGAAATTCGATGAGTAAAGGCCGCCTGTGTACCCCAAACTCATGCTAAGACTCAAGCCACGTTCTGATTGGTCGCGCCTTCAACGATCAACGGCTCATTCGTCCATGCACCTAAGAATGACGCTACCACCTGTGGAGTGTCAGAATATGGCATGTACTTCTCCTGAGTCACGTGTTCTCTCCACTGTTATGGTCTGTAAGGTTTAATGTTGATTGCACAAATAGGAACACAAACTTGGTGCAGATGACAATCTTTTTTTATATCATATTCGGTTACGTTGTTGATAGACGGCGTCTGTTGCTCCTCAGGCTTTAACCATGAGATCGGAAGTGACATCAGAATGTTCATCTGCCTAACCCAAGTCATGCATAACCAGTTCACTGTCACTTCCTGCTTAACACAACACATACAGACAGGAAACGACGTGATACGCTTTGGACTGGCAAATGTAATGAGTTAATAAAGCTTGTGAAACGAGACTGCTGTGCTTAGCAGTTAACTTAACTTTCCTGGACTCAAAAACGCCCTGGTACCTCTAATTATTGCTATCGTGGTATTCCAACAGCACGCTAGTAAACCTCTGGGTGTACCGGCTGTAGAAAACAGATTTCCTTCGAATACCTTCTGTGTGGATCCGTAAGGTTTTGATATGTCCACATCAGATAACGAACTGGCTGTGATTGAGTACTCACACATAGATAGTAAACTCTTGGAAATTTGTTTGATAGATGCTAGATTAATACAAAACCTTCTCATAAACAAACTGGAGTCTCTAATACCTTTATATAAACTGACCAACAGGCGTGTGTTGTCTCCGACCATCTGTTGATTACCCGGATTGACCGTTAACATCCAGCGCACTTCAGGCGTTCCACCTAGAGTAAACGCGATACAAGTTATTTTTTTCGTCGGGCGGTAACTATCTTATCGACCGATACCCGTAGGAGCATCTTTCTCTCTGATGCACTGTTTGTGGACTTGAGTTGAACACGGTCAACCTCGTTATCAACTTGCCGCAAAGACTCGGAAGGAACCAGGCACGCTCTGATTGCTTATGCTTTACTTTTGCAATTAGAACTTGGTGGAAAACCGGCTAAATTGTCTGAACTCTTGGAGCGGTCTTCGTGGCTAAGTCGATAAGGGACTTGCGGCATCTGGGCGTGCAGTTCTTGTCGCTGGTTCGAATTCAGCCGAAGTCTAGATCTTTCACAACCGAGTCACTTTTAACTTATCAAATCTGCCACACTATATATAACTAATATCACTTCACTGCTCATCAGCGGGCGTGGGTGGGTTCCAGCATCAACTAACTGAAAAGTCCTGTTTGGACAGTCAATCTCCTAGATCGTTCGGTGAATTCCGTATGGTACAGTGGATTAAATGGATAACTGAGTCTGAGTGTGAAGTTTCTGAACCTCGGTATGACTTCGTAGCTCAGCTGGTTGGAGGTTCGCATGTCTAAGTATGTGGGTTCTACCTGTAACTGTAAATATTGGTTAGCGGTTTAGAAATCGATAGACAGATGAATAAGCATTTGTGTGCGCTCGTGGTGTATTCCCCAGCCTCCTCCATACGTGCCGACAAATAAACCGATTACGAGTAAGATACAGAAACCGTGCAATTGGCCAATCCCTCTTATTCCACTAGAAGAGGAACTGCCTCAATCTTGTTGAGAATGCAAGTAAAGTATTACCGTTTAATCACCATTGCGTCCGTCTATCAACCTGAGTCCACTGTAATGATTGTATTTGAACAAAGCCGCAGTCCGTCACTCTAGGTTACAACCGATAGCAAACGAACTAGACTGCGTAGCCTATACAAATTAAAATGCTTGTCACATTTATCGACGGACCGTCTACCACATTATGCACTCTCTAGCCAACCGGGAGGAGTATACATTTATGGACCACGAAAAGTCCAAATGTTTCGCTGCCCTTGATGTGGTCAGGTTATGATCTATTTTAAATCAACGATAGAAGTACCTACATTCAACAGGTTTTTGCCTTTTCTTCACACATATTTTAATACCGATGGGTAGTTTGATACATTCAATAGTTTAGAAGAGACCCAGTTGCGAAACATCTGGGCTAGTGATGGAGACATCGTGTTCAGACACGATAAACGCCCTACCGGCTGAGCTACGAAGTCATACCGAGGTTCAGAAACTTCACACTCAGACTCAGTTATCCATTTAATCCACTGTACCATACGGAATTCACCGAGCGATCTAGGAGATTGACTGTCCAAACAGAACTTTTCAGTTAGTTGATGCTGGAACCCACTCACGCCAGCTGATAAGCATTGAAATTATATTACTTATACGTAGTGTGACAGATTTGATAATTTAGAACCTGGTGGATTCGACTCACTCTGTCAATGTGACGGACGCATTTCGCCCAATTTACCGAGTTAAAGCCTCCCAGTCGAGGGCAGTGAGGCGTAGGATTCTGTCCACAGCTGAACCTATTGGAATTTACCTATACAACCGACCTCTGTGCGTCCAGAAACGTTTTGTTCAGGCTTTAGATCTGTTATGACCAACTCAACATCCTGTTAGCCTGTCAAGACTCACGGTTCAATTGGGTACTTGATTGCAGCGTGACACTGAACTGACTGACCCCATTAACCACCTGTTCCCCGTTTGCCGCTTTTAATGGTTCCTCTGTAGAATTTGTGATATAAATGTGATGTATTTAGCCTGATGATGAATCAGCGAAAACGAGCTCATGTTGCATGACACATAGTTCCGTTGTGGGTAGTATACTACTCACAAGTAGTATATTACTCACAGACGACACTCAAGAACAAAATGGCAAGCTCCGAACGCCAGAAAGTTGATGAATAAGAAAAGACTATCGGACTAGTGTGCACGCGTTATGGGAAAAGTTGCACCAGGGCGAATGACAACATACTGTCATCCAATGTATGTGAATGCATGTCTGCCGTGCAAATAAGCGTACGCGTTTGTGGTCCAATTTTTAACATGGCCTGTACAGGAGTTTGCGCAATAAACGAATTCTCAGGCCAATTGTCTTTTTCTATCACAACACTTGTTCACTACGCAGTGTTTTTCATAACTACACTGGGAATTTCCGCGCAATTTAGAAGTTATCCAGTTGAGAAATTCCTGACTTCTGTTGTTTCTTTCGCTAGTTGAAGTCTAACTAAAGTCCATATTTTTCACATTTCGATCTCTTCCATATATTGTAATGTTTTCTTAACCTTTTGCTGTTTTCCTTCCGTATCTGTTGCTGTCATCATGAAAGACCGTTAGACTCCCAATATGCATACGGCTGCAATAATACTGTCAACGTATGATATATGTGTTAGTATACTTAGGAGTGGGAAGATTGACATGAAGGTTGTGAAACGGAATCGTTGTTTTGTTCCTGTATCTGTCAACTGCAACCGAAAATGAAATTGAACAACGCGAACTTTTCACTCGTACAGGCGACTCTGTGATAGGTCAACAGCTGCTCTGATTTCTCCGTTTTCTGACTATGATCCGGTACCAACCGAATAATCGATTGAACTGTGGGCATATGGAGCATCTAGGGTACTAGGAATGTGTTGTTCATTACATAGAACTTGCACGTATGACGCACATTGTTTGATCAAATTCTAGACACAACTATTGTCCCTTCATGCCAAAACAGTGCATCAAAACTGTGTCAAGATGATTGATATTAAATCCTACATGCTTATGGGTTTACACAACGGTCAGACACGGAAATTGACCATTATTTTGTTCACATAAAACCTGATGCTAAGTGTGCTCAAAAGCACTCTCTTTCACGGAAACATGACAGACTAGTTGCAATCTTATTGCTTGCTCTAGCTGCATTGATTACAACTGTTTTTCTTCTGAAGAATTTCGTTTCCGACATTTATCATACATTTCACCGAGTGTTCGAGCAAGCTTCTTTACGCTTAAGCAGGACAGATATTTATGACTTTGCATCACGGCAGCCACACGCGGTGCCCCGAGGTCAGGAGTGCGTATCAATGAACACGATATACAACCTCAATGGCCCAAACCCGTTCCCACTCCCATACGAATCAGGAGTGTACACTGTCATCAGGAGTTGTTCAGTTTGGAGTAAGGACGCGTACACAGAGAGTTTTATCATCAGGTCACCACATTTCTTAAGGTTAGCTAATATATGCTGATTATAACCTGAGAAAAAAACACAGTTGCAATTGAACAATAGGAAAGCAACCGAACCAAACCTTATCTGGCAATAGGGTGATATGAACAGTTTGCCAGTGTTAAGTGAATGGAATGTGTATTGTTAGGTAGGTGGATAGTGGGTCTACATTCCTACTCAAACTCCAACCCTCTCCAGATTCCCGTAGAATTCATAAGAAGTCAATTTTTGCAAACAGCTGTTTTCGGTAATTCTCATCAGGCGAGTTATATACGAAAATTATAACGTGTCAAGTAGTTCATGGAAAAAATAAATCACCGGAGTGGTACGGATCACAGTCTACTGGGGGAGGGTGGGGGTGTTGGTGAATGTGTTGGGGTGTTACACGGGCCTGTCATGAGACATGCGTTCATCAGTGTCGAGTGGTTCACGCTTGCGCGAGTTTCAAGTGGATGTGGAATGATTGGCCAGGGGAGGTGGAAGGTTTGTACGAATTGCTTTTGGGCACATAGGCAAGGGTTGTGGAGTCTGATAGCAATAGCCTCGGCCGTTGATAACAATCGCACTCTGACAGCTCTGGAACAGGATTGACGAACCTTGTAGATGACTCGGAACGCTTCATCCGGATTTATTTGATGGCCAGTGTCAAGTAGATGGGAGCCAATCGCACTAAAAATAGGCTTTCTCGATCCGTTGCGAAGCCATTTCGGTAGGTGTTCCCGGATCCTCTCCGATAGCCGCCTTGTGGTCCTCCCAACGTAACCGGGTTGACAACAACAGGTGAGAGAGTAGAGGCTATTGCTATTGCTATGTAATTGTAATAGCCTGATGAGAATTATCAAACTCCAATCCATAATTTTTTGAAGTAGTGGTGAGTGAGACTCGAAGCCTGTCTTGACTAACATCAGTGATTCGACGTTTGGGTGGCTAGATTATAGATTTTGTAATACTGCATGGCCCAATGACATTCTGCCAAATCTTTTCCGGTTGTTTGTATCCTGCTTTAACTCCTCTGGACTTATTTCGTTGTATTGATATGATGATTAATTATGGGAAGCGGTTGTTTATGTTTAAAACGTTAGGTCATTATGGGCTGTCTGAATGGTGCGATCAGAAACAAAAATCAACTACCCGACTAGACTATCGTCCACACAGTCGTCATGAGTTACCGTACCGTATCACTGTTTCAGTTTTATATATTAATTTGACGCTTCCGTTGTAATTGTATATTTCAGATGAGAATGACCAAACTTGTCCGTTTATGAATGTTTTTGACGGAACACCGTAAGAAAAATACATCGAAATCCATGGAAGATATCGATTTCTGCTACGAATTTAAATATCCTGGCAACGCAACTAGACGACTGTGCTGTATATGAACCATTGTGACCAAATTGTCATTGTGGTTGTTGTTTACAATTAAAATAAGGGATGGTTTATTTTGCAACCGACTTATCGTCGATCAACACGTGGACACATAACGGTCACCGAGTTCAAAGCAAAACATGATCCAAAATTCTACGGTACTGTTTGGTACTCGAAACAATGGATTCCTTTTAACAAGTTCATCAGTGCAGAAAGGAGACATACTGTAGCGAAAAGGGGTCCAGTAAAGCATAATCTTTATTGTCTAACCCACTGGGTTGCCATGCTACACGCGCGCTCGCGTTTATGAATCAGAATTCCAGCCCACAACACGCTCCGGTTTCCGCCCACACATCGTATGCACTTCTGCCGAGTGCTGTGTAGATGTGACCTTATGTCGAGGAATGGGGATTCCGCCTGCTACTCCTCATCCGTCGGTCCGATCCAGTTGAGCGCTGACTCGTCTTGTCGTTCTTGTTATCCGTAATCTATCCACTATAGGCTTTGACCGTATTCCTCCGAGTGTTGGAATAAGCGCGCCCCCGATCTGGTCATCCATTCCATTTTGCCTGCCATGTGTCGTCTGTTGGTCCGGTCCAGTTTAACGTTAGCTCATCCGGTCTCCCGTGTTGTCTGCCGTCTGCTCGCCTTGGGCTTTTGAACATACCGTTTCGCTGCGTTGAGTTATTCCACCGAGTTTTGGAATTCTCGCATCTCCGGTTTGATAATCAACCACAATATGTTGCGATATGTTAACGTTTTGTTTACTCTCATTTGTCACCAAACGTGCAGGTTATATATTGCAGACAAATCGACATAGACAGGGTATGGACACGTATAGATTCAGATCACGTATTATACCATCAACACCCCAGTTATTTCAACCACTTTTGTGCACACAACGTCTTCTGGCGAGGTCTGATCAACAGAGCATCGCCAAAGGCCAGTAGATCCGGCTTCTGATTGCGTAACAGTATTTTGAACGACCTAAGTGGGTGACTTGTTGGTGACATGTTATCTTGAGGAGTTTTAAAATCGATGATGCGGGATTTCTACCAAGGGGTTCACCGGTTTGTGAGTGTTGTGTCATCAGCTGTTTCAACCATTTCGGGACGTGTTGTAATACTCGCTGAGACAGCTGTCGGTCTGTTCTGCCTATTTGAACGTTACTGTGACTGTAAGTGAACTGGTAGATAACCTGAGAGACGGAATAGTTAGACAAATGTGCTCACGATTATGTAGCAGTGGTCCTTTGGTGAACCAAGCGTAATTGGACAGCTGCGTCCCAACTGGATATCGCAGACCCAATTTGTGCTCGATGTCGTTTGCCAGATGATCTGCTTTGACTTGAATAAGTAAAAATGTCTTTCTTTTGATCTGTTTGAATTGGCTCATGGTACTTTTTCATCATGCTCTGAATGTCTATGAACTTTTCAGGGTACCCGTTTGTCAGTATTGTTATTCTCAGCATCTCTTGTTCCATCTGCAGTTTATCAAGGGTGCAAGTGTGTCTGGCCCTATGAAATTGAATCTTGACCAAATCCCGCTTGTACACTATCAGGGAGAAGCTATAGAGCTGTAGTTATTGCTTGCCCCATGTTGTTTTGTTATGAACCGATCGCTTTAATGTCCTATCTTCACGCCTAGTGATGAGTGCATCTGAGGAAGCTAAGCTGCCGTTTGATTCCCTTTCGTGAAACAAAGATAGGTTCGGGCGGATAGAGTTAAGAAGGTTAAAAAACCAATCAAAGTAGTCAGTATTCGTAAAAATCAAAATATCATTAACATACCGTTTGCACATTAATGTTTTGATACTATTATCTGGGACTTGCCGTTCAATCGTTCTCAAGATGTCAGCCAATGTTGGACATCGCAGACTACTCATAGTCACTTCGTTTCTTTGTCAATAAGGAAGTCCTTCAAAATTGAACCTGATGTTCTCTATACACAGGACGAGATCCTTGAGATATTTAAGTGGAATACCTATATCGCAGTGTTGGCTAGAAATAACAATTGACTGCAGTTCGGAAGGTAAACATTAGGGAAGAGGAGGCAGGGTTTCGCCCTGGGCGGGGATGTATAGATCACATTTTTACCCTCCGTCAAATTCTAGGGCAGCGTCACGTGTACCACCGGCCAACAATCGCCGTGTTCTTCGACCAAAAAGATGCGTTCGATTCGGTGAATCAATCTACACTTTTAAGGTCACTCAAGCGTAAGAATGTACCCACCAAGTATGTGAACATACTGTGGCCATTTTATTTCCATACTTCTTCTCAGGTTGGGGTTTATAGCGAACTGTCTGACAGTTTCAGCACCAGAAGCGGCATTCATCAAGTCTGTCGCCTTTCACCATTTTTGTTTAATTTCGTCATAGACGAAATAATGGAGGACTGTCTGCGGTACTCGAATGATGCTGGTGTCGACCTCCTACCTAGTTAAAGACTGACGGATCTTGAGTATGCTTACGACAAGCTACTGCTGTTTGAAAACTTTCAAGCGGTACAAACAACGCTGAATGCTATTTCGCGTTCTGCTAAGTACTTCGGAATGCGCTTTGCAGCCTCAAAATGTAAAATGCTTCTGTAAGATTGCTGTGTTCACGTGGATTGAGTGTTAGATAGTGAAATCATGGAGGCTGTTGACCGGTTTGTATACCTGGGAATCTGCAGCAGCGGTGGTGACGGAGATGTAAGGGGTGAAATAGAAGCATGTACCTCCAATGGTAGGACAGTGTTCGTTAATATGAGGTACCTGTGGTGACAGAGAGATATCTCTCTGAGGCTTAAGAGTCGCGTATATCAGACAACGGTGAGGGCTGTATTACTTTACGACAACTAAACCTGGCCGCTTATGGTAGACGGGGTGAAGCATCTTCAGGTATTTGACCACTGTTGTCTGTGTTCATTCACTCGTATCGGGTGACATCAGCGAGTGGGCAACGAGGAGATCAGGAAGCGGGTATTTGGTAGTGATTGTCGAACGAGTTCTTTTGTTCAATCCTTACACTCGCACAGACTTAGGTGGTTAGGTCATGTACTAAGGATGTCACATAATCGTCCCTGCACATGATGAAAACACCAGAACCTTTATCCGGCTTTAGAAACATCAAGTACCGAATTTCTATCAATTTTTTCATGGCTTGATGGTGTTCCTGTTTGAGGCAACACTGTTGACGAGTAGTTGTCGTAAACATTGGTTAGAGATATCTACCAATTTTGTCTGTAACCAGCCTGTCTTATTAGAAAACGTGGGCGACAGATCCTTCAAGTATTCAAACATATATTCGAATTGAACTTGCGTATTCAGCTTGTTAATGCCTTTAGATGGTATCTTCATATTCAGTCTTGTCCAGATACCCACCTGTGTCTCGGTGTGAACTAAGTTGATGAGAGATTGTGTACGTGCTTTAAACAATCGCCAGTAAATACACTCATATTGGCTGATCGCAAGACAGATCACCCTACAGAACGAAGAGTTCTGACCTTGGCGTTGCGAACGATTTCTCTGGAACAGTTCCTAAACTTGATACGGCATACCAATGACAATCCGTTGAGCGCTTCATCAAAGCGATGGTGAGTTTCTAAAAGGCTGATTACTTCATCTCGAGCAGCATCGATATACGAACTCGTCAACCTCACAAGATGCACGTTGTTTCTTTGTAATTTCTCCTTAAATAATAACTTGTTAAACCACATTCGGGAAGTAGATCGAATCGAATACACTCCTCATTTGATAAGCAATAAATTGTACAAAACAAGCGATTGTAAAGTCAGTTCTGACAGTTAGTATTAACAGTAAAATTATGTAAATATATAACCTCAGCTGTTTACGGTTGAATCAGTAGTATAAAGAATGAATATAAAAATTTACCACACCTGGATCATACAGAACAGATAAAGTTCGCCTCCCGTGAAGCACGCCAAATAAAAGCAAGCAGATCACTCAATAACCTTGAGACCAGCATAACAATAGGTACTAGTGAGTATATTCGGTTAGGTTTTTCGTAGTCAAAGAGGTCATATGTGAGATGAAGTTAACTACAAAAATTGAGGCATCAGAAACCTCTGGGTGAATCTTTTAACAAAGTCAACAGCGGCCTCATGCAGTCTATACTTATCCGATAACTATTTCAGTGGATCTAATTTGTGTTGTCTGTGATCCCGTTATTTTCGGATGTTTATTTTTAGGTAAGTTATGTACCAACTATATCGGCAACTTACAGCAGGTCACATGGATTAGTTTAACGAACCACAGTCTAACAGAGTACGAAGGAGGTATTTACGGATGTGTGTGATGCGGATTGTAAGCCTACATGTGGGTCACTAAATCACCTGGTTGGGTTAGAAAACGATGGTATAACTCACTTCTGACTCTACGTTATGAATGATAGAAATTCTCCGGTGTCATGGAAATGCTGAAACCTTTTCTGTTGTTTGTCAGATATAGCCTGTGTCGGTTTGTTCCATTTTATCAACGGTAGTAAGGGGGTCTAGCGTACTCATTCTCACTTAAATAAAGTCAAATGAACCTTCTGTGAGGTTTGTGCGTTTCGTCGAATAAACATTGTTACTAATCGATCGAACATTCAGTGATCTCGTCTATCTTCCGTCCTTCTGTGAGGTGTAAAATAAGAACGTTCATTCCAGTGTCGCAAAGCTACACGAAAACTAGTTGATCATCGTCAGTACTGACCATTCTTCCAATAGTAACTTCGGTTATATTGTGGTGGATTACCAAACTGTGGGTGCGAGTATTCCAACTCTTAGTGGAATACTTCAATGCGGGGGCAAGATACTTCCAAAAGCCCACAGCTATCATATCGCATACAACATGGGCGACAGGACGAGCAATCACCTAACGAGTTCGGACCAACAGACAATGTATGACAGTCAGGAAACCTCTCGACAAAAGGCGTCGATCACACACACAAATACACAAACAACCTGGGCAGAAGTGTACACAATGTGTGGTCGGAAACCGGGTATGTGTTGTGGACCGGAATTCCGATTTCTACACGCGAGCGTACACGTGTGGCATTGCAATCAGGAAGTCGGACAATGAAGATTGTGCGTTACTGGACACTCTTTCGCTACAATATTAGTACAGACAAAGTGTTTACTTTTGATCGTTCTGGCGTTAAACTTATACTCACTCCTTCTAGAGGGCCAGTAGCTTAGTGAACCGTTTCGCCGTGTTTCTCCATGAGTTGCCTGGAGATTACTCCATCCTATCATTTTAATTCTGCCTGATGAGTGCTAGTGATAAATTATTTTTACAATAAAACAAAACGCAATATTCCGTTCACTGAGTCTCTATTTCCGGTGCAGACAGTCATACTGTTACCCGTGCTTTCTACAATGCTCTTTCGTTCCTCATCAAACTATGTCAGCTGCAACTTACCCGTCTTTCACCGAGACATAATATTCCGGGGCATGAGAGATGACAAATAGTCTCGCTTTTGTGTGACCGTGTTACGCCGCAATATGGAAGCCGATGAGCAAGCCTGTTTACCTGGATTATAGTCTGAAGACATCCTGTGTATGTGACAGTACTCTTCTAAGTCTTTTTATATCATTCTGGCATACAGTTGAAATAACCAAACCTTGCACTTGCTTAGTACCGCACGACGTAATGCGAATGTGTCATTCTCCAATTACTTGCAAGTTTTGAGCCTGAGTGAGTTCAACTACCAAGAATTTGGTCTAACAAACCACGTGGTCATTGCATCAGTATCCTCCTAGTGTTTGGGAGATTTTCCGGCCAAAGATAAACGCCGGGCTGTTGCGGCACATCCAAAACCAAGTTAGGCGGTATGTGAGCCAAGAACAACGGATCTGGTCTGGTGACATCGGGATCATATGGTTTCACTGCTTATGTGAAAATGCATTTACGCGTTAACTCAGATGTGGCTCAGAGGGTGCATCAGAATTCAAACGTTGTTTTAATCAAAACATAGCTGATAGGGTTTCATTGGACAGGCTCCCCGATCAACCCCGTTCTAGGCATTCACTGGCGAATACTCACTATAGTGTCATCACCGATGCCAGTAGCGGGCCATCAAGTTAGAAAAAAGCCTGAAGGCCTGAAAAGGCATAACAAACGTCTCATTGGTCCAAAAAGTATCACTTGAACTTGACATCAAATAAAACACAGCAGTTTTTCTTTGGTGAAACACACTCAATGGTTCAGTCACACCTTGGCTGCCGTAAGAAGTGATCAATTCATGTACCGTCAGTGTAGTTCCTGTAAGATCAGGATGAACCCGAAGCCGTATTAGAGTGAAACAGCAGCGCTCATGAAGAGTGAATTCATATAAATTGAACATCACCCACAATTGATCTCAGCTGTCGCATTCAAATATATTTCTTAGTCGGCTCATTTTGAAAAGAAGCACTAGACTCGAGTTTCGTTCTCATTAGAGCTCGTCAGTAGTGTATATCTTTGCCACGGCCCGGACTCGAACTCCAGCCACGCTTTCATGAGGCAAACGACTGAAGTTAACAGACAGTAACTGTGTCTCCTATCGAGACCATCAGACAACCTGATCTCTATTCACAAGCGAAAGTGGTTGAGCGTTCATATATGAAAATTCGGTCGTGCCTAATGTGAAGTCAATGGCGCAGTGGTCACCATGGCTGCCTCGTGAAATCGTGGCCGCAGTTCTAGTCCCGGCCATGGCAAGGATATGCACTACCGACGAGCTCTAACAGGAGCGACACTCGAGTCTAGTGCTTTTGCCATTCGAGATGGGCCGACTGGAAAGTCTGTGAGAATGCGACAGCTGCAATCAATTGTGGGTGGTTTTTAATGTGTATGTAAACCACACTACTTTACCACTCATCAGGAATAGTTTCAGCATCTCTCGACTTGGAAAATGTGATAGACTCACGAACTCCGATGAAGAGGTCGCTAGTAAGCTTGGATAACCACGCGTACATGTGCAAGGCTGCTCATTCAGGGTTTTACTGAGTCGGCAGAAAATGATTTAACCGAGGTTTTTCAGTTCCCACTGTCATAAGTAAGAACTCAAGTTGAAGAAACTTTTTTCGTATAAATCATTCGATTGTGACTTCCTATCTCTGGCCATCTTGAAAAAATGTGCGACTGAATTAACCGACGGCTCGGTTCGGTCGTTTACTAACAACCGTTCTCTTTTTGAGGACAAAAAATGCACACTTACCTCTATCTTTAAAGCTAACCAGGAAAGCTGATGACCGGTAACTTCTCTTTAGGTGCTATCCGAAGTGGCTCCCACTGATTGAATTTGGGCTGCTGAAAACGCACAGCACATGTTTCATACGGAACACCCGAATTTACTGAGGCCGCTGACGACGTAATCTTTCTAAACCATAGAATCCATAACGTTGAGTAGCAAAGAAGACTCGACACTTGAGACCTCAAAAGACAGCTGCTTAGAAGGTCTCCGAAGAAGCCAGGTGCACACATAATCAACATGCAGTCTGACTGACTTAGAGCGATTGTATCATCTTTGATTTGCCAAAGACCGTCAGGTTACCTGGGTTACTCTAATCCGATGACATCAAATACCCCAGGTGATAGAGGGCCCACACTGCAAGAAAGCTTTATTTAAAGGCCCGTAGGTGACCGTTTTTATCTACAACGCGATTAAACTCAACCTCGTATACAGCCACCATCAAAACTATGCTGATTGTTATCTAGCTATTAGAGACAAAGACCACTGAAGGTGAAAAGAAAATTTGTCTACAAATTATTTGGTTACTGATAGGAAGTGTAGATGATATTGATTCGTTTACAAATAATCTGTTAAAAATTTCACCAAAAGTCGTCTTTTGCAATGCACAGCTCCACTATAGACCATCACACAGAAAGTAACGTTAAGTAACGTTACTCTTATTGAAAACGTACACAATCTGGCTCTTGAGGTAGTCACGGGGCTCAAGGTACACTTTTGCTTGGAATTGTTGACAATAGTTTATCAATCTTTAATTAACTAAAGGCATTTTGCACCAGACTTAACCATATTGTACAACACTGTGCACACACCTGACCGCCTATTTGAAAATTTCATCCCAGCACTCAGAATCAAGCGATGAGGTTATCAGTCCCTTAAACTTGCGTTTCAATCGAACGGACTACTGCGTAGACACAGCTTCATCTCAATTATGATCTTCCCACTCTGCGGTGCGGTCTAACTCTGTGGTAACGATCTGCATATGTGCGGGGGCAGTCAGACGTACACTTCTCTTGGTCACTCTCATGACGCACTCCCGCACACATCACTGAATGTCTGTGCCGGTCTGTAGGTATACACTAACAAGAACTCGTATAGTGAAATTCTTAGTGTATTACGTTTTACATGTCTGTCTTCTCAGTTTAGATCTCGTCACTGCAGTCTCTCTCCGTACATTTCTCGAGAGACAGGGTTTCATTTTGGAGCTAGCCTATGAATTGGCCAACCAGCATTGGCCGACTGGACATAAAGACCTCACTCACACACCTGCCGGTCTTATTCCTTCGGGTTTACACTGGATATGTGGTGTGTGAGTGGAACCGCAAGTGGTGCAACGCAAGCCACTTGCAGCGATGTTTAAAGCGCATGCATTCTTTGGCTTCGGTCATTGTGACAGACTAAAGCGTTTCGGATGTCGCCAACCGTACTTCTTCGCACATTGTACCTGTGTCAGTACGGTACTTTAATGCGTTGACAAGCCATACGCCACCGTTTTTATCTCGTATTCAGTTTTCCTTCCTCGCAATTGTCTTCTTGTTGCAAACCCTCCTAAACGATACGCTAGTTCGTCCTGGCTGTCGTAATTTGCTTGGTAGAATTCGGATTCTCTTCCCGGTAATAGTTAACGCGAAAATCTCGGTCCCGAAAAGTACTTTGACTGTCCCCGTATTCGCTCCCAAGGCAAGCCAAAAGACGCGTGCAAAAAACAAGCTTTGTTCCGCCCCAAAACGTGTGCGGCAAGGCGAAAAATACAGAGTACTTATATAACCTGCATTGACTTAAAAGAGCATTCCCTAATTATAAAAAGAGAAGGACACTTACCGCAAAAAAATATTTGGGGCCAGTAATAGGCACGGCGGAATAAAATGTCTCACGGGTAAAAACTAATCAAGGTCACCTCTCGGCCGCTCCGAGCGGGTTTGTTAACTAGGACAAAGTCAATCGTCTTCTTTCTCAAGGACGGAGGTGGTTTGTGAACGTAAAGAAATGGATGCCTTAACCCTTATTTACATTTATGGATCGTTCAACAAGTGCCAGTATTCAAATTACACAGTAACAAGATTGCATCGGTGCTTCGTCGTTTTCACCTCAAAATTGACCCAAAAATCCATAGACAAAGTTAAATTAAGTCGTAGTGCGTCGTATATTTATAAACGAACTTTTAAAAAAACATGAAATCTGCATACTTCAAAAGAGCTTTGAAGTGATCATTGCTGTGTAACCGACTGACGTTTTACTCAACGATGACTCTCCACCAGATCGTGAACAGTCACAGGTTTAGGTTGCGGGCCAATGGAAAATAGACAGGTTATGCGATTTTGAAGTCTGCTGTCAGCTGAGTTAAACACGTAAGTACTTGCATAACACAAACGATTGTTTAGTAGCTCACGACAGTCAAGTTGTCTGTTTATTATTACTTCAGTGTGAGCAGATAATAGGGCATTCAATGCAAATTCAGGCCAACTACTAACAGAGATGATTAACTGCATTCGTGTATAGCCCTCGAGGTAGAAGAAAGTTCGAGATCGGAGTTAAGTTAATGGGTAACGAAAATCAACATTCCTGGTATGAAAAAATATTTTAAAGTGCGACTGGAGTTATTTTTCTCGTACAGTTTTGGTAAGGTTTTCTTCTTTCGAGATCTGCAAAATTAAGGCCAATTGCCGTTGTCTTGTTGGTTGCACTTGAAGCTGGGTGATTGCACAGCTATAGGCTTTACAGTGTTGTAACGGTGTTACTGATAATGTTCAGACAACCGTGACTTCTAGCGTTAGCCGTAAAGGAAGATGTGTTAATAGAATCAACAAACGGTTGAACGTGATAAGTCTGAGCTAACCGTCGAGCGTTTCCCAGCAAAACCAAATCTGTGTGATCTCTGGTAGCCACCAAATCGACAGCTGTTAACACATTCATTACGGAGATCCTGATCTTCTACGATTTGACAACGTCACGCCAAAAATAACATCTTTTGTCAGAACACTATTACGAGTATATAGGCGTCAATTTTCTGAACACGACTCAACTAACATCAGACTGGTTTTTATCCATGTAGTGCTGCTCAGTTGGACGGAGTAAGTTATTTGGTAATCAGGCATTTTCGAATGTTTTCCACTTTGAGACACCGGTCGATTAATGCACATATTTGATAATAATATTGAAAACTCTTTACTAAACGCTATTAAATCAATGTAATTTAGGTCATCATGCAACTGAATACTAGTTACGTCTGAAAAAACTATTACTGGACTTGAGCTTTTAAACGTTTTTGTTATGCACCGTGAAACACTGCCGTCTGCCTGAACCCTCCCGTTATTTTTAGACGCACCAGTATTTCTGGAAGTTCCCGTCCCTGTACTTACAGTAAGAGTACATACAGGGTTCGAACTGCCATGCTGGGTCGATGCGGTACCTCCAGCATCACTCTACTGGACACGTGATTCTAAACGAGTGGTCGAATCGCATCGCACGAAAATCGGACGTACATTGAACTCACAGTCGGAATCGAAGGGAAGCACGATATCTCAAATGACCACCAATGCGAGTTTATCGGTGGATCGATGCATTTATCAAGAGGCTGGCCTGTACACACTAGTTGCAGAAAATATTGCTGGGCGAGTACAGACCAGCTGTTTGGTACGTATTGAAGGTGAGTTACAAGCCATCGATGTGCACTGAGTCTATCGGATCCACTCATTTTGAGTTCAGCCATGTCAGTAAAAGAGTAACTGTATTAGAACTCCATGTGACTAAGCTGATGTTTTCTTTGCTTACCGCATATAGAAACATCAATCCAGTGTGTTGCTCGACCGTCAAAGGGCTCTTCGGCTTAGTTCGACTTGACTGGTGCTGGCATAGTGGAATAATTTAAGGGAAGTTGAAAGTGCTGAAAGTAGCGTGAGCACACGCGGGACTGATCCCTCTTCACACATAGTACCCGCCGTCTGTTCATTTCTTTTAACCCGCAAGTCCCGCCTTCCTTTTATATGGTCAGACTAAAATCTTGTCCAATTGGCGCTTTAACCTTTTTGTGCTGACTTTCACTCTGTCGATTTTGGCCAGAAACGGCACACAGCTTTGTGCAAATAAAATAACTGTGAAAGCTTTTGTCTTCAGTTGAAAGGCTAGTTCACTTTTTCCTGTGATGTTCTCATTAACTAGACTGGACCCTAAAAGTTGCATGCCCGAGGGGTTAGCGTGAGAAGACCGATCAGTTTTCGGATGATTTTGTTCTCCGGAGTCTAGCTTACTCTACCGAGACGTTCTAAGTGACCGGATCAATCAACGGCTGCTAAAGTAAACAATAACGACCAAAACTATTCACGGTCAAATTTTGCCTGTTTATTGCGCCGTTCTTTGAAACATTTGGTAGATCGTGCCAGTTACTGTTCGTTCCTATATTCTGTCTGTCCTCAGTTTTACTGAATTTACCTTTAATTTGTTGTGTCTGTTGATCTGTTTACTTTCTGTAAACTTATTTTTTGTTGTGTTTCAAATTGAAAACCACCCACATCCAATCACAGTTCTCGTATTGAGACTAGTGTATTATCTACAAGGCCAGTAACCTGATACTAGACGTGACCGATCAACCAAATCTAGGCACTCAACTGCAACCCTGTGAAAATAGTGTTCAAATTTTCCGATCGTTTCCACTGCAGACACAGTAACTGTCGTATTAGCTTCAGTCGATATCCTGGCGATGAAGAACTTCTCAGTTAGGATAAAGTCACGAACTTCATTGAACCAATTGAGCAGTGGATATAGTTTGAACTGAATTTCGGAGATTTAGATTATTTCAAACTGAACATCATCCAAATTCGATCACAGTCGTCGTATTTATATAAGCCTTACAGCCACCCCACTTCCGTAAGGAAGCATTAAACTCAAGTTTCGCTGCTATTTGTTTTATTGCATTATAGTTGAGAATTTGTTAAGATGCTTGACCAGACTGCTCACTGTCACATGCAGCTTTGGTCAAAACGATAGTTTATCTACACATCGTCACTCTCTTGGTCCCGGTGCTTGACTAGACATCCCTGCTACGAAAGCATGCCTGATCTGATATTCGGTGTCTACGGGTTCGTTCTGCCCTGTTAACTGCGCAAGACCGCTAATCGCGCCATTTGTTTCCCTGGGGTTCTATTAACTGCTGAGAATCGACACACCGACTAGATTACAATAAACCCGTGCGATCCAACACTTGTCCGGAATACACACGGGCACTTCCACTTATGGGTGATGTTTGTAACCAGGATAGAGATTTTCAGTACCAGTTCTGGGTGCTCTCTTAAACTACGACGTGGTGAAGCTTTTTTTACGCAGTTACTGCTGCGCGTTTCTTCTTATAACTTGACCGGGCATATTCGTGGTGCTACTTACTATCAGTAACTAGTTTGTGGTTTAAGACATTTGTTAGTAATAAAACTGGAATGTCTATCTGAGTGCGAAGGCTGCGGTCAAATGTGTGATGTTCAACCTGAACTTAACCAAATCCCCGAACACTCATCAGTGAATATGAAGCGATCGAAGTTCAGCAAATCTGTGCATCCGATTCCTCGGAAAAGTGAACCACTGTAAGTCAATAAGCATACGAAATGAATACTAACCGGATTGCCTTGTACACAAGGGCGTTTCTACTTTTACCTTATTAGGGAGGGAGACAGGAATGGAATGTGACGTTTTAAAAAGCAGAGGGATACGGTCGAAATTTGTCAGAACTAATGAAAATCTTAGAGGTAATAAAATTTGACAAATTGGTGTGACAAACTGCAAGACTTTCGTTTGCGCTACCAATGGTTTACTATATGACAGTAAATGCTAAGAAGATCGCACAATCGTAATACAACTATGACAGGAGAAGAAGCATGCAATGATAAAGCGATTCATATGAGAGCATATGGTGACAGCTGTTTCACCGTATTAGAATTGCTGGTTACTTAAATTGAGTTTTCAAGCCAGATTATGTCCGACTATTTGGCATTACGAGGCCTCGGAACTGCTTCATAATTTATAGAAGACAAGATCTGATCGCTGAGAAAGTTGGTTTGTTTGAGAGAAGAAGTAAATCAACCTTCCATTTGGAGACAATACGGATGATGATCGGGAAATAAACCAGTTGCCCAATTCTTATAGATGAGCATTCAAAACTTAAAATGATTTATCATTGAAAGGCAGAGCTCCTAATACTATACCATCAGCGACAGAAACACTATGCCCAAACGCGGCAAGCGCTCTACCAGCTGAGCTACGAAGTCACGCCAGGAGCTCGGAACTTAAACATTTGGACTCGGTTATCCACCCGTCCCATTGTCTCATATAGAATCCACCAAATAATCCAGGGGATCCACCGTTAAACTACTCACTAGTAACACAACTTCTATACTCAGCAGTGACGCTGGTGGATTTCACCGTGAACTGTACGAGAAATCTTGCCGGAGCAGTCGATCCCTTAAATAATTTGGTGGATTCCGTATGAGGCAGTGGGACGGATGGGTAACCGAGTCCAAATGCTACGTTTCCGAGTTCCTGGCCTGACTTCGTAGCCCAGCTGATAGAGCGCTTGCCGCGTCTGAGCATGATGTTTCTGTCACTGGTTCGAATCCAGCCGGAGCCGTGATTACCCCCAATTGGGTCTCACCTAAAATTATAAATCTGCAAACTACCCATTAGTGATACTGTACTATCGGTATATGTATGTGTTTATGTATATGTATACCGTGGGTTAGGCGATGATCTCATAATACTGGTATGTCGTAGTTCTTACCCATTCCTTTTTCTGCACACACAACATTCACATTACTTTGCGCTTTTCCATTGTGTTTCCTCAGATGTGCCGACCCCCAACACAGTATCCATTCGTTGGGCCGATATTGGCAAACACTACTATGTACTCAGATGCCTTAAGAAGTGAGTCTATCTAAAACGCACAACAAAAGAGACATTGTCAATGAATTCGATCTGTTTGCGTGTCAGTAAAGTCTTCGGTGAGAAAGATCATTACTCACAGACAGATTTGACTCGGATGATTACTATTCATTATATACTGGGGAGTGATTTAGAAAGCACATTATCGCATCATTGCATTGGCATCTGCTTTAGATGTTTCACTGGTACATGGGCAGAATTCAATCGATTCTAACTTTACAACCCTGATAGTGTTTTTCGCATACCGTTCTGTCGTATTTTGATGCGCATATATTTTCAATTGTTTTTTAATGGTACGGCATAAATGTGTTTGGGTTTCACATTCCACTCGCAAAATTGTCAAAATTCAGGCACACATGAGTAGTCTCGCTGACATCAACATCATCTTTTTCTTGGGCAAACACAATAATGCTACTCGAGTGTCTTAAGTACCTGTATGAACAGTGCGCTCTTCGTTGAACCCGTAGTCTCACTAGTAAAGAAAACACGGACGAATAAGACCGACTTTAGTTGATGCACAGGTCAGCATGCGGACTATGCATTGAGCGGACACCAGAGCACAACTGGGTCAACCAAACGAAGCAATGACAACACGTGACGCATTGATCTCAAGTGCTACTTTCATCGTTAATGGTCATCATGTAATATTCAGATCAAGTTCCTGAACAGACCTCCGAATCATCGCTTAGGTTGCCTGAGCTTTATCGCGAAGATAGTTGATGTGCTAACAGAGTTTGCCGAGTACTCCCATACTAAGAGGTAGACTACCTGATTTGCCAACTGTAGACTTCCATTGGTGCCCATCCCAACGGGAGATGCCTGTTCGTGGGTTTACGGTTATAAAATCAGTCTTGTGGTAAAATTTTGTTCAAAGTGCATGCAATAATAAGCTTTTTAGGTGAAAGTTAATCTTAATCCTTGTCATCGTTTTAACGGAAAATCGTTTTCGATCGCGGCTCGCAAGTCTCGTGCATTATTAACTAGTGACGTTCAGTCTGGTTACTACTTTTCCTTGACGTTCGTCGAGCGGCAGAGTAAAACAGTGAATATGACGTGACCGGTTTCTGATTTTCGACGTTTGTTCACCACTAAGTTGACAGACGACGAATATGTATAATTATAGAGCTGTTCAGTTTGATTGTCATCAGCGAATAATCCCAACGACTGAAACCTGCATCGTGTACTGGTATAACAGTGTCGGTATTGCGCAGTATTGTGTATCTCATTCGGTATCCCATTTAAATAGGAGTTAGTCGTTCACACTTCGTGATGATCTCTCTACCATGGTCCTACTGTATATCAGTTAACAAAAACGCTTGAAGCGAAGGAAATGCTCTTTGCACTTCAGGAAATGAATTTCAAGTGTTACCTAGTCACATTTTCAACAGGTAAATGACGTAAGATCATTACGGAAGGGTTATTCTTTTATTTTAAAGGGTTTTCAGATTTTGTCAGCCTACCTCATGGCAATTTTAACGCAGTAAGTGCCGGTCAATTATCCCTAAATCATTCATGCACTACCCTGTATGCTAATGACTCGGGACATCGTCTTGATTGTGGAAATTTAGAAAACAATGGAGAGTTGACTCAAACTTGTGGTTTGCTGGACTCAGAAGCCAAACCTGGTCGAATCGTTTACAATGATATCCCAATCAGGTATGGGGACAGACTATTCAAGATTGAATAAACAGAACATCACAATGCTTGTTAATGATGGAAATAACTGTGACAGGGTTCAAATTCAGCTAGTTGGTTTCACACCAACAGAACACCTGATCGAAACCATGACCGGAGTTCATACCTCCAAAGCTGTTGTGTCTTTCAATGACCAAGTGTTCTGAGCAATGATCCTATTATGGTGGACTGTCAGGCAGGAAATGTGAGCATTTCAACTCTCGGTGGAATACCTCAACATAGGGGAGGTGCGTTCAAAGACCCACCGTGAGCGGATAGCTGACAACAGGGGCGACCGGATGAGTCATTGCACGACCGAATCGGACAAACGGGCGAGACGTGGCAGCCAAAATAGGATGGATGACCAAATTGAGGGCGTTATTATTCCAACACTCTCAGGAATATCCCGACACGGCTATATACCGCACGACGAAGCAGGTAACAACTGAGAGTTCCCCATTTGAGCTGATATACAGGAGGGAACCAAGGATACTCTTGGATGTCTACGTGTCCAGAGACAGAGAGGGGCAATTATTGCCGCAAAAACGACAACACCTGGAACACCGTGCTCTTGAACGGACAACAGCAAGACAACGCCGGAATAAGCAAAGATATGACGTGAGGCACAACACACATAAATGACGGCCGTTCAGGATCGGAGACCAGGTGAAAGTGAGGGATTACAGCTGACCAGAAACATCCGGCCCCGGCGCAGGAAAATTTAGAAGGCGATGGAATGGACCATTTACCATCACGAACCGCAAGAATACGAGCTTCCAAATCAACCAAGGTCCTCGTGGGCGATGGGTCAATAGTATGCAATTAACACCGTGGCGCAACCGCGGCAGGTTCCTTAAAAGAGGGGCGAGTGTGATGGACTGTCAGCCAGTAAATGTGAGCATTCCAACTCTCGGCGGAATACCTCAACATAGGGAAGGTGCGTTCAAAAACCCACCGTGAGCGGATAGAGGACGGCGTGGGCGACCGGATGAGTCATTGCACGACCGGATCGGACAAACGGGCGAGACGTGGCAGCCAAAATAGGATGGATGACCAAATTGAGGGCGTTATTATTCCAACACCCTCAGAAATATCTCGACACGGCTGTGGAGTACAGTCAAAGCCCACTGTGGATAGACGGAGGGCAACACGAGCGACCGGACAAGCCGTCGCTCAAAGAAATCGGATCAACGGACGAGGACTAGCGGGCGGAAGATCCCCAGATGGAAGGCGGCAATCACATACTTAAACTGGGCAGAAGTACATGCGACGCGTGAGCGGAAACCTGAGGGTGTTGTGGACTGGAGTTGTGATTCAAAATCGCAAACGCGTGTGTGGCGTGGGAACTAGCGAGTTGACAATAAAGATTGTACTTTATTGGACCCCTTTTCGCTACACTATGTACTCGTTTGGAATTTTCCAGCTCCATCCGCTGAGATAGAGGTGTCGCGTACTGAGTTACCCAATCGAGAGAAAAAAATAGGGATCTGTGCGGCACTAAGTAATCTCAGTTTATTAGAAAACATCACCTTTTTATAGGGGAACAACAGTATTTACGACTGCTATTAAACGACAGACGTCCTCACGTTTTTATTGGCCAGTTTGCTGCTGTACTATCTCACGACGCTGCATCTAGTAACTGGGTTGTTTGAAACAGACAAGCATTCAACAACAGCTGATTGCTGTCTATCATTTGTTGGTGCCAGTTTGATTATAATTCCGTCTGTAGCAGCTTACGCGTGAGCACCGATTGGCTAAACTTCCTCCAATCAAGAAACCGCTGCACGTCAAACTAATTACAAGAGGGCAGACCAGTATATAGGAACAAGTGTGTCATACAGACTAGGTGATTACTAGGTTTCAAAACAATATGCCACTCGATTCCAAATAATTATGTTTGGTCCTAAGAAAACAGTAATCCATCGGGAGGCGACAAAATGATGGAAGACAGAAAACCACCAATAGACCAACTGGGAACGAAAATAATTTCATCAGTTCGAATGACACAGTTTGTCTAAGGGCTGTTTTGACAGAAGCAGTTTGACGAGGTTATTTTAACAAAATTGTTACTTTGCTTGATTGTCAGTGAGGCTAACTTTACTAGTATGGTTCACTTCTTGCAATCTTATGTATTTGTATTCTGCTTAGTACATGTACAGCCATATACATAATGTTTTCGGTTTATCCTGTCCTGTATTCCAGAGGTCCAGTCAGCGAACTCCGTTTACTGATCGATAAAAAGAACAACCAAGAGTATGTGGCTAAACTGTTCCCTTTGGACGATCCAGTGAGCCGAGTGTGCGGTGCGCGTGAATTCGAATGTCTTTCACGAGTGTGCCATTCCAACGTTGTACAGTTAGTGGATGCCGTTGTCAGTGATAACGTGTTGATCTTGATTATGGAGCGGTGAGTGAAACTTTTCCTCAGTTTGTACTTTGGACTCATCCAGTTCGAATGGGTAAAACAGTGCATGCTAATTCGATGGTCACTTTTGGGGTTACAAGGTCATATCGTCCTATTGGATGAGCTTTCTACAAACGATTAGATGGACTTGTCAGTGTGCATATCAGTTATCCACATGTTCACCATTTTTGATTGGTTCAAGTCTGATGCGTTCGGTGGCAAGTGGTGTAGGGTCTTGATTAATGTAATTTGAACATCACTTACAAGCGATCGCATTCATGAACTCTTCTGCCATTTTGAAAGGGCATGACAGAAAAGCTAATGAGAATGTGAATGCAGCGATCAGTTGTGAATGTTGTTTACGATGACCGTGGGGTCATCGACCGACGTTAACAAGAGCGTTGTTATGCCTGCTTTCCGGGCAATTGGGCAATGTGACAACTATCTATAAGCGAAAGTGGTCGAGCTTTCACATATGATGATTCGGTTGGGCCTAATGTGAGATCAATAGCACAGTGGTCAACACGGTTGCATCATGAAAGCTTGGCCGGAATTCTAATCCCGGCTGTGACAAAGATATAGGCACTACTGACGAGCAATAATGAGAGCAAAACTCGAGTGAAGAACTTCTTTTCTTGGGTTATGAAGCAACTGCTTAGATGTGAAGTCTGAAAGTGAATGACAACTGCAGCATAGGAGGTATGAAACAACCAGCAGTGGATATTGCATTCTTGACCGTATCGCACCACTCAACGTTTTAAGTCAGAAGAACTGTCTCTTCTTAACTAGTGGCTCCTGTGTAAAGGAAGCTTGACGTCCTGAATTGATATCCAGTTGGTATGTGTTCGTTTTTCAATCATTTTTAAGTTAGCTGTGACATTCCGTGCTATATATATATATATATGTGTATACATGTATATATATACACATATATATACATAATGTGTATACAATTCTCCTCTTATAACGACCACCCCTTAAGATACGGTCGCTGCAACAGACCTGTTACGCAATGGTACCCCCAAAAACAGCCACATTTCAGGCACAAGACAAATTATTTCCCGTGAAAATGGTTCTCCCTGAATAGGTTATATCCTAGTCTCACGGAACCTGATCGTCAACGGTTTGACAATGTGAGTAAAACAATTTTACTATATAAGAAAAGTCGTAGTAGATATTCACTAAGGATATATACCATAGTTTTATTAGGACTGTTGATAGCGGTATATATATATATATATATATATATATACATATATATATATGTATATATATAT
>LUCH01001467.1:47386-81369 GCA_013368495.1 Paragonimus heterotremus
ACGACAATGTCCGCAAGGATTGGACCTAAAGAAATTCCCATAGCCACTCCATCGATCTGTGCGAAATTTCTCTCCTGGAATTTGAACTGAACATCTGTTGTGCACAGGTATAGTAGGTTTTCTAATTCAAACAGCGGGACAGGGAGTGATATTCTGTTAGAGCTTATGTAATCACATAAAAACCGCACAGTTCCATTTATGGACACATTAGTGAACAGTGATTCAATATCCAGCAACGCCATCAGTTTTCCGTTAAGGTTAACTTTCGATAACACGTCAACCAATTCAAAGCTGTCCTTCGAAACATATTTGGCTAGGGACCGTCTAACTGGTTCCAGCATTCTAACAAACCACTTCGCGAGTTTGTGCTGAGGTGAGTTGCACATCGACAATATTGATCTGAGTGGAATATCCGGCTTGTGGGTTTTTGGTAAACCATATAGCTGGGGCGTTTGAGAACCACTCGGCTTAAGAAATGTAAAGGTTGTCTCATTAATGAGGTTAGCTTTAGGTAGCACTTTCAAAGCCGCCGTTTTCCGTTTCTCCAGTACTATTGGTTCATTGATTTTGGCTTCTTCCCGCAAGCGTTGCAAACAGACGAGTCACGTTAAATTAGAAGATAAAGACATGCTACTGTAATTATGTCAGTAGAGTAACGTGAAATGTGAAATTGGGTTTCGCAATCATCATCATCACCATTGCAGCCATGCGCTGCATAGTCTGTATGTCTTCGGCAGAGGAGCTAAGTAAGGCAATGTCGTCCGCGTATCCCAGACCGGTCACCCGAGCACCACGAAGGAACTCAACACCAAGTTCACTGGATTCCCGAAGCGCACCTTCCAGAATGTCGTCCATGATATTACTGAACCGGAAGGGGAAATCGGGCACCTCGGACGTACACCACTAGAAGTGATGAACGCCCGAGACAGTTGTCCATAAAGTTTCACTCTGCTTGCCGAGTGAGCATACAGTGATCTCAATAGATTCACGTATTTCTCTGATACTACCTTGCGGAGAAGGCAGCTCCAGAGAACGTTATGAGCAACTGAATCGAAAGCATTCTCTGGGGCCAAAAAGACCACGACTGTCGGCTGTCTGTAACAGTGCCGATGTTCCATGATCCGTCTCAAGGTAAAAATATGATCAACGCACCCTCGACCGAATCGGAATCCCGTCTGTTCTTCACGTATCTAGCTTTCGCTGGACTTAGTGAGACGACGTAAAATAAGGCCAGTAAACAACTTAGACGCAATAGACACCAAACTGATGCCTCTGTGGTTGTCACATAGACTTCCGGCCCCCTTTTTGAAAATGGGAATTACTGTTGATAGGCACCAATCACAAGGCACCTCTTCAGTCTCCCAGATCGTCTGGAGGAGTTTTGTCAGTTTTGATATCAACCTCTCCCAACCATCCTTGGAAAGAGAAGGAGGGAGGAGGTCAAGATCAGGAGCCTTATTGCGCTTCAATAACCTGGGTTCCAGAGAAACTTCTGCTTCCGACGGAGGGTCGTATGGAGTGCAATAACTGACCGATCGGGTCCCGTCATCCACCTGATCTGATTGAGGCCAGCTGGGCTGTTCTTCAAAATGTTTAGCCCACTTTTCAAATCGGCGCGATTGACTGGTGGTAAGTGAACCATGTTTTTCACATATTGTCTCGCTTACACCGACCCGACGACCAGTACAACCACGGATCAGGGAAAAAAGCTTTCTGCTATTCCAAGATAAAAAGGCTCTTTCCACCTCTCGATTGTTCGAACAAGTAGTGCTCACGGTCTTTGCGCAAGCTCTTAGTCAGCTTGCGTTTACGTTCTCGACGGTTGTCGTCACATTCGGAACCAGGTGGGATCGAGCGACGCTGGTTCATGAGGCTTGTCGACGTGACGGAAATCCAGTTCTGTCGCAACTGAACAGCTCCTTCGGAACATGCCTGTTCACAACATGCTTGCATGGCTTCGGCGATTTGTTCCCAGTGTTCGTTAGAATCCTTCGTCTGACTCGAATTGGGCAACTTCTTCTTGTGTTTACGAGCGTATTTCCTCTGGGCAAATGACAAAACGAAACGGGCACGCACAACAGCATGGTCCGAGTCCAGGTGGTTGCTCCAAAAGGCACGACAGTCCTTAACAGAGTTGAGCCACCTGTAACTAACTGCTATATAATTCAACTGTATCCACGGCTGAGAAGCACACAGCGGTCTCCAAGTAACACGATGCTTCTTCCTGTGTTGAAATGCGGTGGTCGAAATATAGAAACCGTGGGATGCGCACAGCTGCAGCAGTCTTTCACCATTATCATTGCGTTGTGCCCGGACATCAAACATACCTCCTAGCCGCTTCTCATCCGGAGAAAGTCGACCAAGCTGAGAATTAAAATCGCCCGCTAATATGATTATCTTTGAGTGTTTAGTTTGCCTCAGATGGTCAACGATGGCGTCATGGAACGTATTTTTGGTAGCATTTGAACAGCTGTCCGTCGGAGCGTACGCCGATATAATGAATACACAACGCCTTTCTGATTTGCGTCGAGTGTTGATTCTGACAGCGCACAAGCGACTATTCACTGGGATCCAATCGAGCAAGCATTGCTCCGTTCTGGAACTCAGTGCGATTCCCACCCCAGCTTGACCGCGAGATTCAGCTTCGGCGTCACCAGAAACCTTGAGAGAAAAGCGCTTGGATCGACAGTTATCTAGAGGCGAGCTCAAATGGATAACCGTGCTAGAATCGTAGACTCGCATCTCCGAAACACAGCACACATCAATACCCGGACTTGACAGAATACTTGCCAGAGCAACTTGCTGATCGACTCGTCGCATTGTGCGGATATCAAGGGCGCAAATGTTTGCCAGTTGTCTTGGCCTCAGAAAACAATTATCGTTCGGAAGCATATGGAAGGCAGAAGAAATAGGGAGGAAAACAGTAGTAGAGAGTCGAGATCGGTTAGTAATGTCTTTGTCGAGGGAACGATAACTTCTGACACTTCCCGGTCGTTTATGCCGCGGATGGGGGTTGACGTCAGGGACACCATCCCGAGTCTCTGACTCAAAAGTCTGACCTGCGAGACAGCAGGATACAGGGTTTTCTTGGGGGACCCCACTCGGAGCCAATGACTCCATAGTCTGACTCACTTGGCAGTGAGGGGCTTGCCTAGCCCGAGGGCGCAGTGAATAAGACACTGATGTCTCATTCTGAGCACTGCTGCGCGCAGTCGATTTACTCGAAGCTACATCAGGCTTTTGAGAGATAACAAATGCTTTTCGACCGTAATGGATAATACGCCGGCAGTCTCGGTCAACCGTTGATTAATCAGAATGCTCCTTGTTTGAAGGTACCTTTCCTCACCTCCTTCTTCCTGACAGTAGTGTCGCAACTATGAAAATAGTTCTGCTGTATGCCCAGAGGATCGTGCCTCACTACCTAAGCACTCCTATGCGTGTAACTGCTTTTCGTCTGACTGCTACCCTTTGACCTGTTTGACAAGGTTGCACCTGGAAGGACGGGAGTCCTAGTCAGCATAGCCCGCCAGATCAAAACAGTACACAAGCCCGACCACCTCGCCAAGGTAGCAGTATAGGCCGAGTTAATGGTTGACACTCTTAAAGACAGTAGACCATCTAGTTGCGCTTACTGGCAACGTTTTGTGAAAATACGATGCAAGGAAATAGTGACGGAAATTGTCATATTGTCTACAAACAGCTCGGACTACAAGACGGAAAAAGAACAACTGAATGGCCGACGTTGCAACAGTAACAACAACAACAACAACAACAACAACAACAACGTAATCGCACACTAAGTGAGACACTGCCAAGCTGCACAGGCCTTAACAAGGGTTAGATAATGAATATTTTAACTTAGGAACTCTCTATCGATTGTGCTTAACATGCCTCACAGTAGGTCAGTCAGTCGGGTGTAGATTCGACTTCAGCATGTCAATGATGTGATGGTTACTCGCGAATGGATTTGTATATCTTACTTATCCAGCTGGGTTGTATCTGCACAACCACATCCTTGGTCAAACGACTTGATTCTCAATCCGAAAAAGAGAATATGAACATTAAACGAGCTGTACTAGACTACAGAAGTCATGTTTATATGTGGTAGACAGTTACCATAACAGACGGTCACGTCAAGAAACGATTCAAACGCAATGACTGAGTATGATAATCGCGGCGTTAGAACGAAGGAGATTATGAAGACGTTACAAAGTACTCAAAGAAGTACATTTCAGATCAAGGAGAAGCACACATGCGGACGAGTGCAAAACTGAGGTTTAACTGATTAACTGTTATGATACAGTCATCCGTTCGACACGGAATCTGCATCAGGGACTGTGGATCGAAACATTCCATCTTCACTCAAGAGAGCTGACGTTTGATTCTCCCTGTAGATTCTCGTTGTCTCCAAGATGACGTTAACCCTGATCTTAGATCGACCGGTGTTGCAAGATACAGTTCACCTGCTTCATCAACAGATGCGTCTGCTAACGGCTAAGTCCTGTCGTCATTGCCTGAACCAGTTGGGTGCAGTCTGAAGAACCTGCCGTACTGTTTATTCTTGAGAGGTACTAGGCTCGTTTCTAGCTCCGACAATTTTTTCTCGTTTGGTTCTGGGTGTTTATTTTCTTGATGAAGGTATCCTGTGTAAAAGAGGAACAACCTTGTACCTTTTAAAAGTACTCCTTGGACGGGCACCTTCTTGGGGAATTATCCCTGACAGTAACTATCTAGGATTGACAGAAAGAAATGAGCATCGAATGGTGAATGTGTTTTATTTACATGTATTTGCATACAACGGTACAATTCTTATTCGATATGCATTGATTAACCTATACATGATTGGCCTATATAATCATTCACAAGCAGTGCTCAGGTATCAAGTGTTCAAATCTAAGACAACGTAACTTTTTAACAGAACGGTCAGTGAGATGGACCAGAACACTTGTATTTCTTCTACGTATTACTCTCAGTCTGCGAATGAGCCCAGGTTCTAACATAGTCCTCTAATTCTCCATCTAGTTGATCCACAGTGCTATAGCGGAATAGTAGGATTTTTGGAATTTGGATTATTTCAAACTGTATATCATCGACACTTGATCACAGCTTTCGCATTCAGATAAATCTTTCAGCCAGCCCTTCTCGAAAAAACTTACCAGGTTCATATTTCGCTCTTATTAAAGCATATTAGTCCGGACTGAAATGCAACCTTCGGTCCTTGTGCTTCTGAAAGCAACGTGTTAACTACAACGACAATAACCTCACAGTAGGCATGACCGAATGATCATACCAAAACGCTCAACCACAAACGGGGGTGAATAGTGTTCAGCTTGCTCGATCCGATGAGAGCGAAACTCGAGTCTAGTGCTTCCTTTCGTAGTGAACTAGCCGAATGACCAATATGAATAAGAAGACTGTTACGGATTCCTGAAAGAGAAGGTCTAGAATTGGTAAACAGGCCTATCATTTAGCAATAAAGTCTCTGTCGATGAAGCGTCTATTCTTTGAGGATCAGGATACTTGACTTGCCCCCGCGAGTTAACGGTCGGTTTACGCAGCAGCTTCCTGGGCAGCCTTACGCAGTTTAACGATCTTGCGTTGAACTCGGAAGAACTTATGTTTCATAACGAAACCAAGGAGCATTCATTAGTTTGGGTTCTTGTGTTCTGTTTATCTACGTTCATAGTGGTAGCTGATTCTGTGGGAGGTCTTCAATCAGCCACTGAACTAAGAGTGATCTTCGTTAAGTGTTCCGTGTGGATTTGAGATTTAAATTGATTTACCAGACTTTTCTGATTGAAAATCTATTCAGACTTGTGTAGACTTCAACTAAGTTCACCACAAACACCGATGTGTCTGGCATGCTTTTCGGACATTTAAAGTATGAAATGTTCCCGCCGTAAAGCCTCGTTTTTACTATATGAAGCATAGGATGAACTGACATGTTGGTTTACTTGAATGACATGATTTCTTCCGATGACGACATTACAGATCAACCATTAAATGTCACAAAAGAAAGACTCATAATAACAGCAGCATAGTTACAGCGTGGAACTGTTGTGATATGCAGCCTGCTCGAAACTGCGTTATCTGCGTTATCTTGCAACTTTTCTGCTGCTAACCCTCGGAAGCTGAAAAAAGCTTTCGATTTATCCTTTCCTTCCAAACCGTGCTACACAGATTCACATGTACATAAACTTCCACAGCTTCCTCAATCTGTACAGTCCTTGTGATTCCTTTCAATTGCGTTGCAGTGAAATCAGTCACTTGACTGGTCGGTTGATCTTGTAAATTCCGTCCTGCATGACTTACCTGTGTCACAACACATATGTATTCACAATAGAGCAGCTGTCTGTAGATAATCTCATCAAACGCTTGATCTGTGTGAAATACACTGACAACCACAGTGGATCATCTAAGTCAGTAACAGTCCTGAACAATGGGGCAAATTAGTCTGCCGGAAGGTGATGAAAAGCCGGTAGATTCGTGGGGGTGGTACGCTTATCTGTGATGAGTTGTACGTATGATGATATGGGGTAGCCCATGCTTGTCCTATCCTAATCATTTTCAGATAACTGGCCATGATTTGTGCGACCTGATTTTAAACCTTTGGACATTGACCCTTGGTATGTCAGCCACGGTGTTGCCAGAAACGTTCACTGGGCGAAACGCAAACAAACATAGTCTGCCTCAATTGGTTTCTGATTACCAGTGGATCACAGAACATAATATACTAAACTCAAACTAGTAATTGGACATACTTTAAGAATAGCAACTGCTAGTCAGATCCGTCTACTAGCAGCTTGCCCCTTCAGCATGCAGGTTGCAAACTTGTGCAACCATGATCGGGTCTTTGGATTATTTAATTCGTCCGAAAATACCCACTGAAGCCATGAGAACGACAAGGTGGCGAATAAGACTTGTTCTGTGTGTTTGATCATCAGGCTAACTACAACACAATAGATGTGAGAACACTAACTGGGATGAGTCAGAAAAACGGTCAGTAAGGGTTATGGACAGCGTGTTTGCTATCATTTACGCACTCATTGTTCAAAAATGTAGGCTTGATCGATTGTAGGCTAGGTGAGATTAAGTGTTCGCGTGAACTTCTTCTGAACGCAGAAGTCAGGTCTGTGCAGTCAGATACTAATGGCTTCGGAAATGGTCAACATTCGGAATCTCACCATTTTTGATCGGTTTCTTAGCACTCGGTAGATAATCTGAAAGGCGTCTTTCTTACTGACAAAATGATTAGAGTCGGTCAAATGAGCAACAATCGCGTTTGGAACCGTTTTAATCACACAACTGTTTAACCACGCAGGTTGGTGTTCACGCACTCTACCAGACAGTTGCCTTGTAGTATGACCAATGTATGACGCTCGACAAGAGCAGAAGAATGAGTACACACAACAGCTGGTTGTAGAACATGGAAGTTTGTCTTTGCTTTGTGACCTGATAACGGATGTTGAACGAGAAACTCACGCACAACTGAGCGGTAACGTAGGTTGTTTCGACTGACATTTTGAGCTTTCTTGTGATAACTTCGGCCATGGAGTCTACCTTGAAAGGGACATGAATAAACGGAAGTTTCTTATCCACAGAAGGTGATTCGAGTTCCATCCCTACCGTCTACATCGTCTTCTGAATGGAACACATTGAGTAGTCATTCTGTATAAACACTTCTCGTAGAAAATTTGGCTCAGCTTGTAGAGTGTCAGGGGTGCAGAAACGTAACCTCTATTGACCGTTTTTCTGACTTATCTTGGTTACGGTTTTCATATTTATTCTGTTGTAATTAGATTGATGATCAAATACAGAAAACAAGTCCTGTTCTCTGTTTTGTCGTTTTTACGTAATTACGTCGGTTGATTTCCTAACAGCGATTGCATACAATCATACTGTTATGGGGATTATTTGTTCTTGTGCCACTTAAATCAGGATGAATTGGGCGAATATTTCAAGATCCTATCCAGTTCGCAGTTCGAGGCTAACATTATGTTCTAGGTTGTCAATAGGTTCTCGAGAAAACAAAACTACCGCTTTGATCTCTCATTCATCAATCGCTCCCAGTAAAACATGCATACACGATTAGGTTCTGGTGAACTTGGTTATCATCATAAATTAGGCATAATGAACCACAACCGTACATTCATTTTGCACGAATGGGCTTCTGAAAATGGAAGATAAATTTGTCATTGAGCTTGTAAAATAACTTGTTTGTCGTCTCGTTAATTTTTAGTCTCACTGGACCCGATGTATTGGAATCGATGTTATATTGCAGTAGTTGGTCTGAAGGTGCTGCCAAAGCTGTGATACGACAGGTGACACAAGCGATTGAACATCTTCATTCCAATGGAGTGGTACACTTCAACATTCAGGTGAGCGAAATGTTCACGTAATTTGACTTTATGTATAAAATTTCACTGTTCGCACTTTTCTGCATTGTTTAAAACTTCATTTTGCGTAACACGAACCAACACATTCAATATAATGTTCAGTAAGTCACGCAAGGCTCACCACAACGTGGGATACTCTCAAAATGAACTCTTTAAAGGAATAGTCGACCAAATTATAAACAAACACTCATCTCGCTGGTCTGGCCGCTGAAAGTGATCTAATTTGGCCGGGTTTTGTGGGGATGCAATACATTTATTCGAAAAGCGTCCAATCAAACCATTGACGAATTGAGGGTTTCAGTGAATCAACCACTGGAACAGACAAATGAGCCAATAACAGATTGCCAGATCTGTTAACCAGCTAACGATAAGTAGGTTAAACTTCTTGAAACCATAAATGTAAAGATTTGAGGATGGACATTGTTCGAATGACTTGTAACTCGTGGGTCTACGTCAATGGTACACAGACTTCTAAGTTCAGGTTACCGGGCTAACCCGCCATCTTCACTTTTGGCTTTGAAATAACCAATCTTTTAATAAAACGGTAAGAAAATTTCACGTTTCGTGCTGATTAAACGCGCGCATGGTTAGTGGCATCCGATTCAGATTAGCTTGTCACAGTGACCGAAGCCAAAGGACGTTTGCGCTTCAGACTATCACCTCAAGTGGCTTGCGCTGCACCAACTGCGGTTTCACTCACACACCACATATCCAGTGTAAACCCGAGGAAACAAGACCAGTAGTTGTGTGAGTGAGGCCTTTGTGTCCAGCTGGCCAATGCTGGTTATCCAACCCATAGGCTAGCTCCAAAATGAAACCCTATCTCTCCAGAAATAAACAGAGAGGGACTGCAATGGTCAGATCTACACTGGGAAGAGAAATGTTGGAAATATCACGCCAGAAGGATTCCATTATGGGAGTACATGTTAGTGCACTTTAGAGAGGACATAAGTTGAGATCAAAATGCAAGGTTAACCTGAAAGAAAACAGACAAAACATTCATCGTGCAGTCCACCAACAATGCTAAAGAAAAGGAAAGGCAGAAGACCGCCGACACCCGAGTTTCTTAAAAGAGGAGCGAATTGGTTGCCGAACTTTCATAGTCTTGGTCGATGCAATCATTAACAAAAATAGAATGGATGTATTCATATGACCTACCTGAGCCTAGCATGCTCGTCGTCTCTTCGCCGACGGTGCACTATGAGTACGCTGGTGACCTACTAATCCCAAACGGCCAACGCATTCGCTGCCGCACACCTCACAATACCATATAGTCATGTCACCACGACCTATGGGACCGATGGTTCCTATGCGTACTGCGTGCTTCTGTTCTCGGCAGCGCAATAACTGCTCGTTTGGTTCGCGAACGCCCACCCGAATCGTATTCATACAGACCGTCCGGTTCAACGCTAAGTCTTCCCAACATCTACAATCAATTTTAAAACGTGAAACATTTACCTGCACAACATCCTGATATCTCCGCTTTTAACCACCAGGATTTCGCTTACCTGATTTCAGTTGCCCATACATCACCTGCTTCGGGACACGGTCATTGCTCATCCAACGGACGTGACCCAGCCAACGAAGCTGATTCAGGATCAGCAGGGCTTTCATCTCGTTCATGTCCGCTCCCCGCAGTACCTCAGTGTTTGGAACCATGTCCGAACACCGAATACCCAAGATGCGTCTTAGACATTGCAAATGAAAGCGGTTCAGATAACGCACGTTCCGCTGATACAATGTCTAAGTTTCACTGTTGTACAGCAGCATAGACAAAACCATTGAGCGGTAGACAAAGAGCTTAGTGCTCGGCTTCAGGCTGTGGTTTTTCCAAACACGTTCTTCAAGACGTCCGAAAACAGTACTATCCTTTGTCACACAGTATCTGAACTCGCGGTCCACGGACAGATCGGTGGAAGAATGGCTACCCAAGCAGCAGGAATTCATGCAGCTATCGACAACGTCCCCATTGATACGATTTTGTGGCGAAGGTGTACAGACAGCACCTCCGCCCGGAGAAGGCTGAAGGAAAGAAAATGTCTTACCTGTGTTGATATCCAGTCCAAACTTAGATGCCGCGGTCGTGAAAGCCGTGGCCAGTCGTTGTAGTTCGTCCTCACTATGTACAAACAGCGTACTGTCTTCTGCAAACAAAAGTATGTTCATCGTTGAGATATGTAACCGGGTTTGGGTGCCGAAACGTCGAATATTCGGCAGAAGTCCGGTACTCTACCTCAACACCGTTCTTTTCAGTCCTGAAAAGCAACTGTTACCGTGGTAGTCCAGTATAAACTAAATAGGGCTGGGGCTAGCACACAACCCCTTCTTTATGCCAGTTACAATGTCAAAATCATCAGAGGTCGGTCCACACGACTGTACTTTCGCGCGCATACCCACATGTAACATTCTAATCAAATTGATGAACTTACCTGTACATCCAAACTTACCAAGCATTGTCCACAACGCCTCGCAGATCACGGAATCGAACGCCTTGGTGAAGTCTACGAAGAGGCATACAGGGTTAGTTCCGTTCCCGGCAATTCCCCTGAATTTGTCGAACAGCGAACACCATGTCGATCGTACTCCGACTGGCCCGGAATCCGCATTGCTCCTCAGGAACATTGACCTCTAAGACATCCGTATTCAGCCGGTTTAAAAGGATTCTGGCAATCACCTTGCCTGCGCAGCTCAGCAGACTGATGCCCCGATAGCTGTCGGGGCATTGCTTGTTACCCTTACCTTCAAACAAAAGTACTATCACAGCATCTTTGAAATCTTATAGCATCATCCCGCGCTCCCAGATGAAGCGAACCAGCTGGAACAGTGCACGTTCTAACGCCGGTCCGCCATTCTTCAGGATTTCACCTGCCAATCCACCCTCACCTACAGTTTTCCCATTGTGCAGTTGCCTGATTGCTCTTTGCACCTCTACCAAATGCAGGGCTTGAGCAAGTGAAGATTTGGTGTTTCTTTGCGGCAAGCTGTCACCATAGAGTGCTGAACTTTAGAACCGTGAGCAGTCTGTTTAGAATAGAGAGCCCATTCATTTTCCCGTTACATCAATGAAACTGGACGTAGTTGTGTATTAGCTAATTGTCTAGCGTCTTGTTTCGGACAAATTCATAGTCTCCCGCTCGAGACGCAGCGAATCAACATACCAGGCAGCGTTGTACAACGTTTCTTACTATAGAAGGTGTTTAAAGTATTGATGAACATTCGTTGGAAAGAGAATAACTGCCACGATTAACGTGGCGTACTTTCTAGGTAAGCGTCTGCTATTGTCCTCTGCAGCGTCGACGTCAAAGAAATCTCCCGCAGATTGTAATGATAAAATCGCTATAATTAATCGGTTTTTGCGTTATCAGTAAGATGTACTGCATGATGATCATAGAGCAGAATGTGCTGCTCATATGGCGACTATGGAACAATAGTTATTGACGCCGAAATGCTCGATTTCATGCCCAAAAGAACATCGTAAACCCTCGACCCCGTGCGAAACATGACATGGGGGTTAGAATTATCTGGTGCAAAGGCATCTGGATGACTAGCCGGAATATGCGAGGGACGCCGCAAAATTCAGCATATTTTACATTAACCGTTAAAGCTCACAATTAGCAGGCCGACATCCACAATTAACCTTGTGTCGTACTTTTGTAATGACAACAATAACCTGTTTTGGTTATGTACGAACTACCAGTAGGATCGCTTACTTGTAATTTTGCTTTCCTAATGATGCACAGCGTTACTGTTCTCGTTCTGGCTAGTTCACTTGCTTGATCCCAGACCATATTGGAGGCTTCCCCTAATAAGAGCAGCTTCCGAACAGAGCCATCAATAACTCCTGTAATTAGCTGCTATATGTCAACATAAAGTTTTCAGTTTTCCTTTGAAGAGTGGATGTGTAATAACAGACTCGTGCGGACGAGGGAGACAGTTATTCAATGACCTACAAACTTTGTGATACATTTGCGAAAATGGTTATCAGACATTCACAATCGATGACAGTAGGAACTTTTAAAGTTTCACAGTAACAAACTGTTGTACTGCGTCTGGTGCTTTGCGAGGTGTCAACGGTTTTGAAAGATTATCATCACTCAAAGAAAGGTGATCGAATTGGAAACCGGTAGTCAATAATCGTAAGCGGCAAACGAGGTTTTCTATTTAGAAGAAAAAGGCTAGTAGGAATCTTAGTAAATCACCTGACTGGTACGAACAGTGAATGAAGTCAGTGTAAGGTCATACATACACACAAACCCCTCGGTCTGCCTGAGTTTAGGCAGTAGATTGTTTTGTCTTTCTTCACAAAAGATCCAGTGTTGCATAGTCAACTAAGCCAAATGTCCCTTGTATGACCAACCAGTCTGTCAGTCGGCTGAACTGAGTGACCATTTACTATTCAGTTACGTTTACCAACTCGTGTCAGGAGTCAAGACTTTTGATGTATCACCTGAGTGAACAACCAGCACTGAGTGTTACACAAATGTCGTTTTCATTCACAGTTTGATGCGTTAGTCTTTGTGTACCGCTACTTCGTGTGCAATCAATGAGCTGATGTAGATGACTCAGTAATCACCAGTGCGTCTGTTCAGTTAGTAAACAGTGTGACAGCTCTGTGATGTTCACTGAGTCATTTACCCACACGCTTGATGGCACAGACTTTAATATGTATGCGCACGTTGTAGTTGGTCATTTGGGTCGCGTGTAATCAACCAGTTTGGGCCACTAAGTCAACAATCGAAAGAACCGGATGAGTAGTCTTGTATGCAGCATAGTACTTTCCCACAAAGGGCACCAACCAATAAACACTTCTACGAAGCACGAAGCTTCGGCGTTTGAATACCTCCGCTACAAAAAACTAGCTTCTCAGAACCACACAGGAAGTAGTTCCAGAGGTTTGAAACAGGCAAAGTTCTTCCAGATAAAAAAACTGTGCGGAGAACTTGTCAGACTGAAACCAACTAGTTTAAACTATGGCCTTGGGACGCATCTGTCGACTGCAGTACCCTAAAATCAGATATAAAATCGATCACGCAACTTAATGTGAAGTTCATTAGGCAATGGTTTTGCTCGCTGAACCTCGTCAAACTAATATCCACCGGCTGGTCACTGGAACGTACGAACTTTGCTCTTCAGACATGCCATTTTGCAGATGTAAATGTATAGATGAAATTGAAGTTATCGTTCTGGCACCCTAGTACCTGGAGTTATTGATTCAAGTAGCGTAATCTCAACGTCAACTATAACCGGAGAACAGAAAGAGGTGAACAATGCCTAGCCGAATCGTAAGAACCTCATTGTTGAATATCGTAAGCTTTTTTATACTGCCCTTCTTAAGTTGGTCCTAAACCCTGATAAAATTAGTTGTAGTGTTGTTCTAATAGTCAAGAGTTTCTAAGTCGTGCTGGATCCTTGCTCGTTTTCAGGTCAATCACAAAATAGGTGTTTGATTTCAACCTGTGAGAAACAGAAGCGTAACAGCTAAAGAAAGCATTGCAATTCAGTTGGACTAAGAATCCTTCATTATTATGTGTTGACTGCGTAATCTTCATGACAAGCTGCGAGTATATTTATCTTTTGGAGGGGTTACAAAACCTAACGACACTAGTAGCAGTCTTGATTCAACCGTAGTGATGAGCTTGAGGACTTGTCTTTGTTGATATCTCTGATAAAGTGACGTTCTCAATCATTACATTTCATTCATTTCGACCTAGGTTTCCTAAGATTCCCACCTCTTTTTCAAATAGAGAAACCTCCACAGAAAATACTTTTGCTTATTTCCTGCTTATATGGCCTAATGTACTATTAGCAATATTCTACAATTTAAAAATTGCCCCAACAATGTCCTCTTTCATAGTCGATAGTTTGATCAATATGAATATACAAAAACATAAGATATCGGATATCGTATATAGAAAGTTGAGATACAGTTAGAACATTAGCAAATACGTTGTTAATGAGATCTCATCTGAATTTTTAAAGAATCAGATGACTGAAAGGGATTTAGGGAAAACGTGAGCGATATAGAGCAAGCGGTTGGTCTGGCCCCGATGGGAATGAAGTATTCCAAATGTTCGCCAACTGAAACAAAATTAGGTTACCAGCTGGAGTAACAAAGTGATTTGAAAAAAATTAACAGAGCAGCAATGACCTCTAAAACTGAAAGTATGACATCATATGCAATAAACAAACAGAAATTCATGGACACTCTACATGTCCAGTAGCAGGAAAATGACATTTCACAACATATCCAACAGTAAGGAATTGAAAATTTTCACTAAAGCGACACTGTTAAAAGACCTGGAATCAACCAGCGCTAATGCACATACATGCGCTTCTTCCAGAGTGTGTGATTTCATTCGCTGTGAAAAGAGCATCCTCTGTTTTGACAGCGGTCCAAATATTCGTTTCTGGTTGTTGCATTGTGCCCAGTTCAGTTCCTTTCTAGACATGGCAACAGAAGTTGCTAACGCGTCTTACTGGCAAGTCAAATCAATGTAAAATAAGTTAAAGCTACTCACTTTAACAGACCAGTGATCACATAATACATTACAATACCATAGGCCTGTTTGAACGAACCCTAGGCATACAAACGAAATGTTCGCTCACGGTTGTCATTGCTTGGTGGGCTGACACAGACACATGTTACGGGTGCGAAGTATTCCGAATGCGAACGCGGTTACCGTGATGTGGGAGGGACATCTCACTTGAGGACTCGACGGCACACCAACTAATTGTCATTCTCTAAATTAGTCCAATATTGGATTATAAGATATAGTTTTACGGTTTAGATATGGGGGTGAGAGGTTTTAAAACACTAAAACCGGGTGACTGTAGCAGTTCAATGAGAGGCATGACTTGGAGAAACGTTCGGCGGTGAAGGTACAACAGAACGAATGGGATGACATTTGACTCAGTTTTGTTTTAAACACGTGTTTATTTTGCCATACTGTTCGCCTTAGTCACAGTCCAATGTTCATTGTTTGGCATTTTTTACCGACTGAGGTTGCAAGCTGGTACTATGCTTGCCTCTCTAGAAGTCTCACCACAACATTTATTCGGAACTTAACGGTGACACTATCACCGAGGTTCGACACTTTCTTATGACCCTGTAATAGTCTGTACGTCATAACCTTCTGACGTTTGAGTGGCTATACTAAGGAACCAGTACTGATTAGTTGTGTGGTTCAGTTTTAGATTGAGAACATCAACTTTTCTTGCCATGTTCTTCCTTCAGCCGAACAACTTGCGGTTTGTACAACACCTGATGCCTGACAGCTGGGATGCTCAAACGGCTTACACAGATCTTTTTCGAACGCTTTCTCCTCTGGTCAGTGACACCATGGGTACAGGAATAACCGACCGGCATAAGATGAGCGTTCTCAGCAGTTCAATCAGGTTGTTTGGCTTTTCTGTAGCCGAACCAGTTGTCAACGATCAACCTACAACCAGTTGGCTTCAATCTGACCACCCTCCTCCTCAATGGATCCAACCCGAATTCTCTGCACCCGAACTGCTTCTTTCTCAGTCAACTACCACTGATGAAAGTCACACAGAATCTGAGGCTTCAGCAATAGAAGTCGGAGCACCAGCGGATATATGGAGTTTGGGCGTGTTGACTTATGTATTGTAAGTTGGTAGCGGCCGTGCATTACAATCCGTTCATATTCCACCCACTTCCCATGCTCGAGTTTTGACCCCACTTCTGTATAACTGTAGCCCACGCCCTAGTAGCAACCAAATAGTTCGAAGCCAACAGAAGCCGGGGTTTTTCATATTCGTATATTTTCAAAGTTGACAAAACTGCCCATATTTAAGTAGAACAATGCCAAATAACAGCGTTGTTAAAAAAACGAAACCTTGACAGTTTAGCGTATTCTGCACGATACTATGGGATGAGTGAGAATTCGAGTCCTAATGTGTGAGACCTTCAATTTGACTTCGTGATCCAATTAGTAAATCACGTGCTGCCTGTAGTCGTGCTTTTCTGTCGTTGATTCGATTTCAGTGAATTCCGTATTGTTCCCACTTGAACTGCTTTTAATTCACGCACTGCTGTGCGAAAGACCGTGTGTGTGTGTGTGTGTGTGTGTGTGTGTGTGTGTGTGTGTGTGTGTAGAACAATGGTCACCTGCGATCAGTTGTAATCAACGTTCAACTTATAGTAACCGAAATCCCCACCGATTACCAGTGATATCAGTTCCTTTAGGACAAGTGCGAATCACTTAAACATGATGTGTGATCAGACAGAGATGGTTCCAACCGGTAGACTTATTATTACTATTATCATTCCTGTTGTTGTGATTGTGGTTGTGGTGGTGGTGGTGGTGGTGTCCTGTAATGACCATACCGGTAGCTCACTCAGTGATCACATGCATTTAGTTCGAAACTTTTAGATTCATCCCCAACGGTAAGGAGAAGACAGTTAGTCCATCACGTGTATAGTCAAGACAAAGTGACCAGAAAGCCCAGTACCAATGCGGCACGCAATAACAAGCGAACATGGTTAATTGTAAGCAGATGACCAATCAACGGACGACAAAACTGTTGTAAAGTCTTCCGTCGCCAAATTGTTGTAAACCCTTCTAAACCGTACGCTGGTTTGTCCTAGCTATTGTAATTCGTTTGGCAAAACTAGGATTCTCGTCACCGTAATATTAGCGCCAAAAGTCTCGGTCCCGAATAGTATCGCGATTGTCCCGTATTCGCTCCCAAGGCAAGCCAGAAGACGCGTTCGAATATAGAGCTTTGTTCCACCCCAAACGTGTGCCATTTGGACGACAATTTCCAAATTATTTATAGGGTACATAACGTTCACACATTCCCACCACATTATGGGAAACAGTTAGGTTTGCACGTGTGCCTAGCGGTATAACAAGTCTCAGCCGATTTGAACAGTTTCTCACGACGGTGGCGCCCCTGGAACGGTAACAGGGTGGGCACCCTAACAAAAACAATGGAGGACAAGGCCATCAGTAGACGAGGTGTGTCTCACCAGTCAGAACAACACGACTGAGCCTAGAGTTTCGGAAAAGACGCTTGGTTCTAACGCCGTTCGTCTAGGTCGACATTTAAATTACAAACGGATCATTACCGAGGTTTGAAATTTGCGTCCGTTAAGGTCTGATTTATGGCCTCTTTCATGTTCTACGTTTGCAGTACGTTGACAGAACTCTGTGTTATTCAGTAATCGCCTAGGTACGATATGTAACTATTAGTTTCCGAACTCTTTTTCACATCACACCGCAAGAAGACCAGTGAAGTCTCTAGGTCGCTATAGGCCGAGGACAATGTTTGGACGGTCAATGAACACGGAGCGCTGACGGTCACTCTTTGTTTGCTTAGAATACCACTGGCCACGGTTGTGCATTCGACGTACATCCAGCATGCACATCTTTACTGGGCTCGGCCCAGGTACTTCATCGTACCCTACTGACTACTCGTCATTCGTCTAACGGTGTAGAAATCCACACGACCGTGAACATGGGGAGGATGCAAGTAACGTGATAGGGTCGCGCGTGCCAGTGACTTCGACAGCAGGGCCAGAATCAATACAGACAGACACTACGAACTTAATAAAGATGTTAACCGATCCTCTCGTGGTGGATTACCAAACCTGAGATGTTAGTATTTCAACTCTCGGTGGAATACTTCTGCGCGGCAATGAGGCATGTCCAGATACCCACACCGATCGGATTGCGGGCAACACGGCCGACAGGACGAGCCATCGCTGAGCAATTTCGGACCAACGGACGAAGAATGGCAGGCGGAATAACCCCCTCCCGCTCCCCCGATAGAAGGTGTCGGTACACACACACAAGCCGGATAGAAGTGCATACAACTTGGGAGCGGAAACCGGGGTTGTGTTGTTGACCGGAATTCCGATTCATGCAAACGATCGCGTGTGTGGGATGAAAACCAGCGAGTTGGACGTTAAGGGTTGTGGTTTATTGAATGCCTATTCGCTACAGTCTGTTTAGAAGGTCAGTGTCAGGCGGGTACATTGAGAGTCGATCACGGTGGATGTCGGATACACGGCGAACGTACTGCCCTAACCAATGGCATTCTTATGAGAGTGCAAACGAGCGCCCTGTGTTCAATGTCCAATCCTTGTTCCTGATCAAAAAACCAATCACAGCCACCAGCGATATTGAATACGCAAAATGTGATCAGCAGTATACGGAACATGGTCAGCAGTGTAGAAAACATGAACTAAATAGAAAAAAGATGTGTGAATTTGTAAAAATGTGCCAATAGTCGGAAGAGACTCTAATTGTTGTACCATGTTGCGTATAATCCCCCCCACTAAATAACAGTAATTAAACCGGTTAAGCTTTTTAACAACGTGTCATGCACAACGATGTCAGTTTTCTAAATTTACGTTATTTAACGTACTCTACACTAGCCCGGCCTTGACTGGATTTGAACCAGCGACAGGCCTCTATGCAGTGGGTACCAGCTGTGCTAGATAGCTACATCGTATACTCCCAGTTTATATTTGTACTCGATCACTTCACTGTCCCACTGTGTCCAGTGGAGTCCATTTACGTACCCAAAGGAACAGACCACCGTGATACGCGTTTCTCTGACAATCCACACTGTCGTTACTGTTGAACACTGAAATCGCAATATTGTTAAAGTACTTAGCGGACCTAGTGATTTGGAAGATATACGATTGGGAAAAATCTGGGCCTCGGTTGTGCTTGAACTTGTGACATTGTTAGGGGACCCACCCTGTTACCGTCCCAAGGCGCCTCCGCCGTGATGAAGAAAAAAACGATTGACTTTGTCCTAGTTAGCGGACCTGCTCAGAGAGGTCGAGAGGGTGGCCTTGGCTAGTTTTTACCCACCTGACTTTTTATTTCACTATGCCTATCAGTGACCTTAACTGTTTTCTCCGTCAACTGTCCTTCTCTGTTTGGCCACTGCGCATGATATAAGTACTTTTGTATTTGTCGTCTTGGTCGCACACGTTTTGGGGGCGGAACAAAGCTCTATATTTTGATCGCGTCTTTTTGGCTTGCCTTGGGAGCGAATACGGGACAATCACGATAACATTGGGGACCGAGATTTTTTGGCGCTGACATTACGGGAACGAGAATCCGAATGTTGCCAGACGAATTACAAAGCTAGGACAAACCAGCGTACGGCTTAGAAGGGTTTACAACAGACATGAACCTAATGCCTCCATACAGTGTATGCTCTACCTATTGGCGTAAGGAGATGTGCTCGAACTGAAGGCTCATTTCACCGGCTCAAGTCTAATTAGGGCATGGATTCTCTCACTGGATAGTCTCTAAATCAAGTCAACTCAACTAGTTGAGTGAATAAATTATTGTCTGCCCCTTTGAAGTTTGACATTTGACAACTTCATAACCACATCTTTCAGTAGGCACAATTTGTGAAGCAGTTGATAATGCACTTTTAGGTTCAATTCTTCCTAAAGAAAATCGAGATTGATTAGAAGTCGTTCCACAGTCGGGGGTGGTAAAAGAACGGGCGTATGAAGATTTGTAACTAACCGTAGTTGAAAATATGGATATACAATCTGAGAGATCGTTTCAAACAGGATGGCTGTATTCAAGTGAAATGTCAAAAGTCGACTCTTATAACGTGTTGGTTCCTAACTCTCAGGTTGGTTAAGCTTAGACTGGTGAATTTGCCTGGATCAGCTTTCAGGAGCTCGGATTTCATGAGGGCAGTCGGCGGCGTTATTGTTCTGCCGCTTTGTAATGTGGTTTGTGTGGGGCACGGCCATGCAGTGGCGAAGTGCCTCGGTCTGACGCGTGTGAACGACGTGGAAATGATATGTGCAAACTAATTTTCTGTTCATCTTATCGATCGCCTCTTGCGGCTAGGCCATAGGCCGCAGTCACACACATTTGCACGCACACCAACATGGACGCGCGTCCTCTGTGCTCGTATTCGCTTATTGATCCAGCTCATTTCACGTTCCCTCCTATTGGCTGAGTATTGTGAATTGTTAAACTTCTGTTGATTTATTTCAGATGTGCGATGTGTACGCGATGTCACTGTATGATGCTACCAGTTAGTTTGGAATGCATAACCCACATTGCCCGCTCAGGGGTTTTGATTTGCAAAATTTTGAACATCAATCTGTGGTGATGTCATGCACGTTCGTTTAGGAAGATCCGCACGGCACATACCCGGACGTCTGTTTGCAGCTTTGACTTGGTCCCATAAACCAAATCTAGGGCGCATTTAGGAATTCGTTCAGTTGATTGATAGTAACGGACAGTTACACATATAATCAATGCAGCCTCATTCGGAATTTGTTCTCAAACCATGGGCTATCGTTCAATCGATAACACCTGATCATTCCGCAAGCTAATTTGTGAAAATAAGGGATTGAAAATCAATCAATAAAAGATGCGTTCAGTACGGCGGCTCACACCAAATTTCGTTATTTCGACGGATAACAAACAAGAATGTGTGGTGAACCACGTTCTTCAGATAATGCAAAATAATCAAATGAGTCTCATTGTTTGCTGCTTTGGTTGAACTCCGCGAAAACTATTTGGGCTAAACAGGTTGACCGCGTGCCAGTTTGATACATATGTATTATGTACCGACGGTTAGAATTCATCCAAAGACCGGGTATTTGCTATTGCAGTTTATTGGTCACGATTCATGAAGTATGGGCTGTGCGTTATTAACTGTAGATCTAGAAGCATAAAACAGTAAATTAATCACAACGTTTCAAATGTGTTTCCGATAATTCATCTTCAGGCCGGTACAGTTATATAAGGAGTTAATAAAATTAGATTGAGATATCGATAAGACTTATTACAGAGAAACTAGGTCACTGGTCAGTCAATTGACGATTGTTTGATTGATCGGTTACGTCGTGCTTGTCTATTGGTTTGATCGCGCAGGTTGGCCATCGACCCGACGAATTTGTGGTCATGATATGTGCAACGCCTGAACAAAACATTTTTGATGGCATAATACCGGGTCAAGCAACCTGATTCCGATAGTCTCGGCAGTTTGAAACATTGGGTTCCCTTTAATATTTTCATCAATGTAGTAAGAAGACATCTGTTGCGATATGTTAACTTTTCGTTTACTAATGAGTAGTTTGGCAGATTGATGATTTTAGATGAGACCCAACTGTGAAAAGTCAGGGCTTCGGCTGGATTCGAGCGAGCGACATAAACACCATGCATCTACGCGCCAAGCGCTCTACCAGCTGAGCTACGAAGCCACGCCAGGAGCTCGAAAATTTCACATTTGGACTCGGTTACCCACCCGTCCCACTATCTCATATGGTTGGTGGATTCCAGCGTGAATTGTTCGAGAAATCCTGCTGAGGCAGTCGATCCCCTGGATCATTTGGTGGATTCCATATGAGACAGTGGGGTGGGTGGGTAATCGGGTCCAAATGTGAAATTTCCGAGCTCCTGGCGTGGCTTCGTAGCTCAGCGCTTGCCACGTAGAGGCATGGTATTTCTGTCGCTGGTTCGAATCCAGCCGAAGCCCTGACTTTTCACAGTTGGATCTCATCTAAAATTTCGTTTACTCCCATCATTCGCAAACGTAAAACATGCGAGTTATATATATATCACAAACAGAGGTAGACAATATATGGACACGCATACAGTCACACCACACATTATGTCTTCATCACCGCGGCAACCCTATGGGTTGTTTCAACCACTTTTATGCACATGGCGCCGGCTGGTGAGTTCTAATCAACATGACTTAGCTAAAGGCCGATAGCTTCGGATTCTTTTGATGTAACAATATTGTGAATGACCTATTTAGGTCAACCTGGTGATCTCTTATCATGAGGTATCTGGCAGTCGGTGATGCGGGGCTTCGAGTAACTGATTCATCGGTTTCAGATTGTTGTGTCATGATTTGCCTTAACCAGTTCGGGACGTGTTCTGCCACTCGCCGAGATAGCTGTTGGTCTGTTCTGCCTATGTAAATGTTACCGCAATTGCAAGTGAACTTGATATACAACCTGAGAGACAGATTGGTCAGACAAACTGCGTTCGCGTTTGTGTAGAATGGGTCCTTTAGTGGTTTGAACCAGACGTATTTGGGTAGCTGCGTACGTGCGGGATAGAGCACATTGCAATTTGTGCTTTGTCATTTGCCAGATGATCACCTTTGAATTGCAAAAATAAGAATATATCCTTTTGAACGGTTTGAACTGGCTCATTGCATTTGTTCGTCCTGTTATGATTGTTAATGAACTTTTCAGGATATCCGTTTGCCAGCAACGTGTTCCTCAGCATTTCTTGTTCTGTCTGCAGCCTGTCGGGAGTACAAATATGTCTGGCCTTATGAAATAGGGTTTTGACCAAACCCCGCTTGTATGCTTTGGGAGCAAAGCTGGAGAACTGGAGATATTGTCCGCACCATGTTGCTTTGCAATGAATCGATCGCTGTAATTTTCCATCCCCACACCTAGTGATGAGTACATCTAAGAATGCTAAACTGTCATTTGACTCATTTTTGTCAGACAGTGATAGGTTGGGATGAACAGAGTTAAGAAGATTAAAAAATAAATCAAAATGAGCAGTGTCCGTAAAAATCGAAATATCATAAACATATCGTTTGTACAGTTAGGCTTTGACAATATTATCTAAGACCTGCCGTTCAGTCATTCCCAAGAAGATGTTTGCTAATGTTGGGCCTAATGGACTACCCATAGATACTCCATCTACTTGTCTATAAGAAAGTCCTGTAAAATTGAACCTTACATTTTCTGTACACAGTAAAATGAGATACCTATACCACAGTTTTGACTGGAAATAAAATCACGTAAAAATTCAACTGTCTCTCGAAGCGGAACGTTCGTGAAAGCGGAATCAACGTCAATTGATTACATAATTTGCGAACTCACCGACATGCGTTCTAATGTTTCTACTAATTCAAAGGAATCCTTTAGGCAATGGGAGGGATAACATTTTGCGAAGGGGGTCCAGAATTCCAACCAGCCATTGAGCAACTTTATGATATATAAGATATATAAAGTGTTTCCAGTCGGACGGCTTTTGATGGGTTGTCTGGCAGGGGAAGGCTTGATCAGCTTTCATCTGGTGTCGGCTTTCAACCAGCTGAATGAAGATAGCACCGTTGACCGATCGTGATTCCCGGTGTCCAAGCCACCGTAGATGGTGCTCTCGGATTCGTTTCGAAAGCTCTATTGACGTCCTATCAACATAGCCTGCGCCACAGGAATAAGTGAATGAGTAGATACACATAGATGAGGTCTGAACTGTCAGTCTTTCTTTGTTATAACATCTTAGAATTGGGGATGTAGAGAATTGAACACGGAGTTCAGCTGTAGCGTAGGTTCTGCTAATTATCTGTTTGAACTTATTTGTCAGCCATTCTGCAGCATTATCACTTTTGAACGGCACTCGAATAAACACAGACTTCTTTCTCACGTCATGCACTTTAAGTTTAGGTGGTAATCTGATCATATTTCTGGTGATAAGTCGTTCCGGGTAACCGTTGTCATGACGTACATTCTTTATGAATTCGAATTCACTTTCTAACGTATCTGCTGAACAAACTTTTTATGTTGTATCAGTCAGGCACCGCATTAAATTTCTCTTCTGTTCTAGGTGTACAAAACTGTAAAAGTTTGTGCACTGACCTGTCCATGTATTCTTGCGATGAATCCTGCGTGGAATAGTTCAGTCTACTCGTTGATATAAGCGAACATCCAAGAAATGTATCTCGTTTCCAGTATCCTCCTCCTCCTCAAATGTAAACTTAACTGACTGGTAGGTGCGATTTAATGTGTCGAGTACTGTATACATATTAGTATCCGAACAGGCTACGATAAATACATCATCTACGTATCGGTGGTATTGACTGGACTGACTGGTGGTGGATTGGAGCGTAGTGCGTTCAAGCTTTCCCATGAACGTATCGGCCAGCAGAGGTCCGAGCGGGGATCCCATTGCTACACCATCTGTCTGCCGATACAACACACCGTTGAACAGCAGTTGTATGTCGAGCGTGCAACGGAGCAGAAGCTCTTTCAGTTTCATTGGTGGTAACCCAGTATCGATTGCGGTCTCGGACACGTAGTCACAGATAAAATTGACAGTTTCTAGCAGCGGTACGTCTGTGAATTCATGTTAACGTTCTGTATGCGTTCGACAAATCCAAACATATCACGTAGACTGAGCGGGACAATCGTTTTCCGGACGGGCTCAAACAGTTTCACTAACCACTTCGCCGTTGGATGGTAAGGCGAACTCATCAAATCAAGTATTGGACGAACTGGTACACCAGGTTTGTGGACTTTTGGTAGTCCATAGAGACGGGATATAGTAGAACCCAGTGATCGTAGTTGCCCATAAGTTGCTGGGGTTATCAGCTTTCTGTCCTTTAAGACACTTTAAGACACCTAGTGATCTGTTGTTCGGCATGCTCGGTTTTGTCCCTTTCGTTGGCAACCCTACGAAACTTGGTCTTGTCTGTAAGAATATCATTCGATTTCTCGATGTAATTAAGCCATCACCAATTGACTGACCAGTGACCTAGTTTCTCTGTAATAAGTCCGACCGATATCCCGATCTAACTCTATTAACTCCTGAAGATGAATTATCGAAACGTATGTTCGCCCATATATGTTTATTCTCATAAAATAATCAATCAAAGATAAATGATCGAACTCCTGTTCACTTAATTCTTTCTGGAGGACCAGTTTTGGCAAGTAGCGTGTGTATGCTTAATGCCCTTCAACTTGGTAAACTACACTCCAACTGCCGGACACGTTTGTTAACTTTAAGGTTCTTGGTCCATGGGACTATCGATTTGAGTAATTATCTTGATAGATTATCGTTCACTAGGAGTATTGCTCACGCGTGATTGCAGTTGCTAACTTAGACGAAAGTATACTGTCATGTCAAAAATAAGGTCAAACAAACATTGTAAGATGACTCTGGCTGTCCCAACTACCGGCTCTAAAATGAATGAGAATCATAGGCAGTTAATGTTTCCGAGAGAATTGTGTCGGCAGGATACTTCCTCATCGTACTAGGCACAAAGTCCATTGTGAAACGGACTCCACTCTTAACCGTCTTCACATAACTGTCTGTCAATCATAGCACATAATACTGGAATGGACGCCGTCATACAGCACAATACAGGCTGCAGATATTAGTCAGATCCGTGACTGTGTTACAAAATAGTGTAAACACGACACAATAACCCAGTATGGTTGACACACACCCGCCAGTAGCCCTCATGCAGGTTTTGTGTGAACAATCGCAGTACGCTTCAGATTATTATTGGTCCATCCTTTCTTAAAAGCCGTATGAAGTGATAGGGATATCGTCCTTGCTACTTGAATTCGGCAAGAGACAGTATCTACAATTCTACCCGGAAACTGGTATGTCAACCGCAGTGTATCAACTTACAAAACTTAACGGGAATCCGTGGTTTTGAAACAATCGGTTACCTCCAGACTGGTGATTACAGTGTACACCAAACATCATACAAATTAATAAATCCAGCTAAACGAACTCGGTGTAATATCCAGGACGCAGAAGCTAACAATGCCTTCACTCAAAGGAGATCAGTTTGTTGACATCACACCACATTATGTCTACCGGTTTATATGTAACTGATGCCCTTGGATTATTGTTATGTGTAAATGAATGTTTGTGTTCCAGGTGATCGGCTGGAGCCGACCTTATTCGCGAACCTGAACTTGCCCTGCACTTGGTGATCTTTCCGTGACTGTCCACCTCATCGCCCTAATCATTTAGTATAACAAACGATTCGTACCATCATGTATTCAGTACTGATAAGTCAGTACGAAATACATGCATCAAGTTCTCCGTGTTCTGACTGTTTTGTATAAACTTCGGAAAAAATCTAACTGTTTCAAATGTCTGTTTAGTCAGCTTTCTTCGATTAGGTTTTTGCGCACCAACTTGAATTTATTCGCTAGTTGTTTAATGACTGAAAGGTCACGATTTTTAGTGGATTCAACATTCACTGTACCGTTTATTCCTTATTATGACAGTTTCTGAGTAAGTTGGATAAGTTTCATTCTTGAAGTTGTTCTTCTTGTTCACTTTTACAGACTTGCCGGATGGAGTCCGTTTTTGAACCGACAAACAGAGGAAACACTGGAAGATCAGATCTTGAACGCAGACTATTCCTTCGAGTTCACGGAGTTTGACAATGTATCAGAGGATGCAAAACAATTTATCCGGGATCTGTTACAAAAAGATCCTAAGTGAGCATTAGAAAGATGTGCTCGGTAGCATACAAGCAGGCATTTGTTACTATTTTGGGTTACGTGACACATTATTTCTTAGATTGATGATTACACTTCGTAACACTTTTGATTGACCGTCTCTCTCTCTTAGAACTATCAGTAAATTGCAGCCCGGTATGAACGGTTTGTGCGTGATTAATCCTGAAACTGGCTTACGAAACTTTCAAAATGGCCCATAGATTTTCATTACATGTAATCAGTCAACCATTATTTTGAGGATAATAAATTCCTCCACATTTTCTCTGCACAGTTGGCTGAGCTCATGTAACGTAGATGCACGTGGTTTTGTTGTTCCTACGAATCCGTGTGAAAGTTAGTTTTCCTAAATGTGGTCAAATCTGACAGATTTTATAATCGTTCCAAGTGTGGACTGAACTGTTTACGAACGCTTAGTCGTTCACACAGCCGTTGACTGATCCTAGTCCTACTTACTTGGCCGATTGCTGCGGTGTGGTACTGAACTGCACCTCAGGCTTCCATTGATGACACGACCCTTCGCTTCCTTTCCGGTCAACAAGATCACTGGACTGTGTTTGGATGAGACTACCAGTTTGTTTGATGCCGCTTTTCTGAGATTCTTTTGACTAGTGCGAAAAAGATATATTTAACACAACGACTGTTGTTTGACATAAGAACCACAATCAGCCCGAAATATGATGACTCCAGCACCTTTTACAAGAAGGCCACCAAAGCCTGTATTCACTCTCGTCAGCCATCTGCTGTACAGAATGAATGGCAATACCGATGCGTAGTAAAGTTGTTTGGTTGTTTTAGCTGACGCTAATTGTACAGTATTGCGAGAAAACGGACAACTGCGCCTTTAGTAAGTAGCCAGTCTGTTGAATTTAAAACAAAACGGAATGCACAAATATTGTGGGCTATCGAATCATCCAAAAGGCTGTCTTGATCTAGCACTGTTATATGTCTGAGGTCGGCTTCATTGTAAGGTTTGTTGAACGAGTTGAGCATAGAGCGCTCTGTTGGTTCCAGTTCGAATTTTGACCACACTCACTCCCTGAGATGTACTACACCGGATACATGATAGCAGTTAATGGACTATTGTTCGTGGACTGGCGTATGTCCGTAGACCCGGATTCCGATATTTTGTATTAATCCACTCTATCGGGTAGTATAGCGTTTGAAATCAAAGCTTTCATTATGTCAGGCTGGCTAGAAACCAGAGACGACTATTTCAGTCTGTCGGGTGCTCAGCCACATCAAGTGTGAGGTAAGACCACACGTAAACGAGTATTTGCTGAAACCGTGATATAGAAGAAACCATCTGAATTTTGTTTCATATTAGGATTATCGCAAAAAAGCATCATATCTAGAATTACGTACAGTTTGACGATTCGACGGACAGTACGTTCTGTTAAGATCTTGACCGCTTCCTCAGTTATAGATCAACTCAATTCGCTAAACTTTTACTTTCAAGGTATGTGAAATTGAAAATATTGCATAGAGTATTAGGTTCCAATACGACTTCAAAAACCTACGCTTCGTACTCCGAATGTAATACACATTTGTCTCTGGGGTTGTAACACAAAAGTACATACCATATCAGTCAGAAATAGAAGACAAAAAGTTTTGAGTAACTTGACACTCTACTACTGTGTAAACAAAGTATCACAAAGAGTGAAACCCTCTTCTGTCAAACACTTCGATCCTTGAGAAGAGTGCAACATTATATCCATTGTTACCCATTTCAGCTTACGGCCAACAGCAAGCGAATGTCTTTCCCATCCATGGCTACGTCAACACAGTGAGGAAGAAAAATCGACGGAATATCGCTTGGAACACTTGGGGAAATACCAAATGATCTATGCGAAAAAGGCAAGTTAATGACTTGTGAACCGTTGACCTCGTCATATCGTGGAATACTTGACAGGTTTTTGTCTAAAAGTTGAGTTGAGGTCAGTAGCAGTATGCCGTTAGAATACTTTTTCAAATACGCACTATAAAAGCTGTTATCACTGTCCACTTCATTGTTGTAATACCTAAATACTCGTTGTGTGGAGAACAAATTGCCTATCGCTGGAGGCGTTCAAATATAGACCCCTTGATATATTTCCATCATTCTGAGTGTGTCTTTCACTTACACGGAATATCTTGAAAACATTTTGAAACATGAACAGTCTTTCACTTCCAGCTATTCTATTTTGTTTAAAATCACACCTACTCAGTCCTCCATATGCTGTTACACGCTGGATGAATTTCGTTTAGTTGACTTCGGATTGGTTTGTGCGTTATCGTTCTCATGAGTTCAGTGATGCACTGATCAATACTTTTGTATCTGTCTTTGTACATTATCAACAGCTTGTTACTCCGCAGTTAGCATATCAAGAATGATTATCAACGAGACCTTAGGTACGCAGTATCCTGACCCACCTGCTTCATTTCAGTTCAGTTTTCAGGACGAACCGGCTTGAGCCATAAATTGTCCAGTTTCTTGCTCCAATGAGCTTCTGAGGTCACCTACTGCTGTGACGACAACCAGAAGAGGTTCTTCATTTCCGTGAGTTATCACGAGGGCTACCAGATAAAACCTGAGGCGTTCAAGCTATCAGTGCCATCAGAACACAACAAGTTCATAGTTGGATTCATTTTCCAGCTTCCTGGAAGTGCAGGCAACCAATATCCACCGTGGAGAGGGAAACAAACATTCATCCTTTTTGGACTTGCTCTCCACGTACTTAACTAGCTGTTATCCAGTAGGCGAAAAGGCCGACATCGACCTTTAGTTTACTCACCACTCCGGCGCACAAATTCCGATTGCTTACGCTTCTCTAACATCAGCCAATTTTTAGAGGGGAAAGTTGAGCATGAACGCATATGCGCACATCGTATACGGACGGCCACCGCGTTGCGACGCCTAACGGACTCAGCACGTGTGCATTTTCGTCCCGTGTGAGTGCTTGACTAACCATTGTCGACCAGACACGGTGATACGGCTGCTTAACAATCGTCACGACCTAAGAAACGATTACCACAGTTTAAAGAGTGACAATGATCGGTTCATTGAACGGTTGGCACAGGCTGAGTTAGAAAAATTTAACTAGTTACTGATGAATGGTCGGAGGTTTGGTTGATTTCAAGTTGAACATCTCCTACAATTGATCATAACTGTCGCATTCCCATAGACTTTCCACTCGGCCCCTTTCGAACAGCAGAAGCGCTAAACTCGAGTTTCACTCTCATTAGAGTGCACATCCTTGCCACTGCCGTGATTAGAACTCCAGCCACGCTTTCATGAAACAACCATGTTTGCCACTGGACAGTGTCATTGACCTCACATTAAACACGACCGGATTATCACATGTAAACCTATCTAGGAAGTCCTAATCGCGGGGTTATCGACTGAAGTTAACAGATAGTAACTGTGACTTCTGTTGAGACGATCGAGCAACCTGATTATTATTCACAAATGAACGTGGTTGAGCGTTCACATACGATAATTCGGTCGTGCCTAATGTGAAGTTATTGGCACACTGGTCAGCACAGTTGCCTCATGAGAGCGTGGCTGGAGTTCTAATCACGGCAGTGGCAAGGATATGCACTCTAATGAGAGTGAAACTCGAGTTTAGCGCTTCTGCTGTTCGAAAGGGGCCGAGTGGAAAGTCTATGGGAATGCGACAGCTGTGATCAATTGTGGGTGCTGCTCATCGTGTAATTAAATAATTCACATCCCAGCGTATAACTTTTATGTACAGTGGAAAATTTATAAAATAAAGTAACCGAATAACACCCTATTTTCTCAGTGAATGAAGTCATTCTTAGATTAAAGCTCTTAGTGACGTGTCCATCACCACATGATAGAGAATTCATCCAAACTGCCCTTATGTTATTGAAATTCCGAGCTACATCTCAGTTATAGCCCGTTCACTACATAGTTGAATACGGTGCGGACTGAACGAAACAGTCTTGTTGGTGAACCGAATATTTTACTCTCTTGTGTACTCACAGACTTCAGACGCATCAGTAATCCACGACGGTGAAAAGAGATTGATCACAGACAGATTGGATCCGGATCAGCTGCCGACCACATGTGACTTACTAAACGCACAAGTGCACAATCCTCGTGTTCGACAACGAGCCCAACAACTAGCTGTTGGTCCAATGCATACGGAGGACAGCATGAGTGACCTTTCGTCTCGAGCATCATCCATTCCAAATTTTCCCGAGAGCTGGGATACGTCGCATGAGTAAGCTCAATTCAGTCTCAAACTAGCACTTGTAATGTGAGTTAAAAGGTTGTCAACGTGGAGTACGATATGTCGGAGATATATAGTTGGCGTGGGTTCATACATGACCAGGTCACCTGGCTGATTAACAAACTTGCGTAAACGCATACACAGGGAATGTGATGTTTATTTTACCATGACTATTTAAGTGATTGGCGAGTGGTCGGCCAAGTTAGGACAGGGGTTGTCAAGTCGCTACAGTGCGTTCGACCTCTCATTTGCCGGTAGACCGTTGTTGTTTATTGTACACTGAACTGCTAGAACTGAAACATTCTGTCGAGTCTTGTTTTTTTCCTAAATCATCTAACTCAGATTTAATTGTGCTAAGCACACTCATCTACCAGTCTGTTAATCTCTCATAAATCCTGTATACCAGTTCAACCAGCGAACGCTTTCCATTTTTTGAAGCTTCATCACCCGCCACTCTGACGTTACTCGAGGCCCCGATGACCACATACCATAAACCGAACCTGTAAATACAGAAGCGGTTGACGCTGGCACTATTTTTGCTTGGTTTCCATCAATGACAGGCCAGCATGTTTATGAGCTTACTGATCCACTTTCCAAATCCAGTTTTGTTGAGTTGATCTGCTGCTGCTGCTGTGTGTCACAGATGATGAGATTATACGGAATGCTGCTACGATCTTATAAACTTTGTCTTTTAATCTCACTATTAATGAACCCTGATGTATTTCATTAGCAATACCGAATAACTGCTGAGGAAATCTATTATTTATGTTTAATCCTGCAGACCGGATTTCGAACCTATCGATCCTCAACGTCCTTTATCCTCATCAGCTGAAAGTAGCCGTGCCACAATTGTCTCGGTGGACGATGCATCTGCCGAGGTGAATGCCAAACTAACACTCCTTCGTCAAAACACACTGACCGAAGCAGGTCAGTTGGAGAGTGAGATTGATGTAATGGGCAATGAGTCTGCTGAACGTGTGATTTCTACATCCGAAACTGCATCCGGATCACAGATTCCAACAGATTCTACATTGGATCGCAGCAAACAACCACAGAGTAAGCCTGGCAAAAATAGGCACACAGGACTATTATTGGTTGTGTTGACAAGTTCATTTTCAGTCGGATTGTTTTGAACAGCACGAAAACTGCAGGCGTAAATGTCATGTTATAAGTTCTTCTGACTGTTTACTGGCCGTAATCACCGTAGTGTGTGTGTGTGTCAAAATTCATATGTGGTCAACCGGTAGTAAGACACTTTTACGGGGAGAACAAGCGCACAGGAGAACGATAGATCATAGTAGGCGGGCTCGAATGTCCGGTCATACGGTAGATTTTCCAGTAGCAACATGCTAGCGTGAGCCGGCCTGAGACTAATCACCTAATCGAGAAGATCACATAGCCCGGCCTAGTCGGACGGCGTGTCATGACTGCCAAATCAGGATAACGAGCGTGTCAAGTAGACGCACGTGGGTCCACACGCGCGCACAACATTGCAGACCAGGATTGACTGCGTTGGTGAGTCAAACACGAGGACACACCACATTGATAACCGGTTTATGCCTGTGACTATCACGTGTTTGTTGTTTCTCGCAACTGTTTAGCGAGCGTTGGCTACCGGTTAGAAGACACAGTAACAGCTCACAGAGTCTTGAGCCGATTGGGTGGAACCTCCACTTAAGGTCCAGCGCGTCGACAAGATTTTCAAGGACTGTAAGGTGAAGTCAACGGTTGACCATATGTTGGAGCATACCAGACTGCGACCTACGCAACGAAGGCTACTGACTAAAACGTGGTACGGACAGTTAGACTGGCTAATGTGTGGTAGAAAGACGCGTGAACAGGTAGTCGGGCTATTTACTACCTAGAGTACCAAGCTACGACTGACAACCACCCACTTCTACAGATTTGCCAGGAATACAACGAGAAGCGCGTTCACAACGCGAACCGTTAATGATTGTGAGGTCGTCTAGGGCAAAACAACGTTCCAAACCGTCGTAGGAGATAGGCCATACCGCAGTGGTTAAATGATATTTATACGGTGTGTGTATTGTGTCTTCAAAGTGTAGTGTTGCAACGCTGAGTTGGTTAGAGCCCCCATATTAACTATACCATTCAGGTATTTTAAGATTGTTGATAGTTTCACATATCTGGGTGATATCATATCGTACGTTAGTATTAGTGACAAGGTTGCCATGGTGACATAGTTGACACCTGATGCACCAACCGAGTTAACTCATGTATAGTATCACAAAGAAGTCCAACTATCGATTAACCGAAAGAGCTTGCGATGCGTGTCCTCATTCAAACTTTCTCTAGGAATCAGAGACAATCAATTCCTAAACAAGGTGCAAATAAGCTGTCGGCACTCGGACATTTATATCTCCGCTGATTGAGCTGCATCAAGCTGACTGATTGCGTTAGAAACAAACCCATTCATCAGTATTTAGTAGGGGTATCTACAATTTCATAATGGATTATCAAAGAACCGAAAGTTGATACAGGTTTAACCAAGTTTGATTGGTGATGAAGACACTTAGGAGGCTGCAGTTCCGGATAAACTATCAAACCTGGATGCAAATCGGACAACAGCTGGTCTGGTTGTCTAATAAGACAGTCGGTTAATTGGCTGGAACCGGTTAAATGTGTCGTACAAGATGGAAGATCTGGCCGTTTAACTGGCTCCTTCGTTATTTAGAAGAGACCCAAGTGCGAAAATCCTGGTCGTCTGCTGGTTTCGAACAAGCGACAGATACCGCATATCGAAACACAGCAAACGGGTTACCAGGTGAGCTACAAAGCTACGTCGGGAGCTCGAAAATGTCACATTTGGACTCTATTACCCATCCCACTCACTGAGCTCCCGGTGCTGCTTCGCATCTCAACTGGTAGGAGAGTACTTTCCTCGTCTGGGCATGCTGCACTGATAGCTGGTTCGATCTAGTTGAAATCCAGGTTAGTACTTCCTAACCATAAACGGAACAGATATGGGAAAAAATATTGTACGTTGTGCTGATGTTCATTATTAAGTAATTCCTTGGTTAAGCCACAACGAGTTAAAAACCAAAAGAGTTGTCGGTTTCGCAACGTTTCGACCCTCTC
>LUCH01001467.1:82500-121825 GCA_013368495.1 Paragonimus heterotremus
AGCTTCTAGTGCGACTCAAAACAGTCGATCAGTAAACGACTACTGACTAAGACAAGGAGGATAATCAAAACATGTGGTATTCACCGGAGAAGCATCACTAATTTAACCTTATTTCAGACATACATCTCTCCGATTTAGAGTTCACGCAATTCGTATAATGCCACTGTGTAAATGTGATCCATGATTCGATATCTTGACTCATACATAGCATAACATAGTTGAGTCGGAAATGTAAATTTCAAGAAATTTTCACTTCGGAAAGTGAAAGTTTCTTGTTTTTGTCGTATTTGTTTTTCACAATTGGGTCTCATCTGAAATCATGAATCTGCCAAACTACTTACTAGTAGTACAATTCCTATACCCAGCAGTGGCATCGGTGGATTCCAGCGTGAGCTGTTCTATAAATCCTGCCGGGGCAGTCGATCCCCTGGATCATTTGGTGGATTCCATATGAGACAGTGGGACGGTTGGGTAACCGAGTCCAAATGTGAAATTTCCGAACTTCTGGTATAGCCTCATAGCTCAGCTTGTCGCGTTGAGTTATGGTGTTTCTGTCGCTGGTTCGAATCCAGCCGAAGCGCTGACTTTCCACAATTGTGACTCATCTGAAAAACTTACATTTGGCAACTGCCATATATGCATCGAATATGTTGAAGCAGCCTTCAATAGATATTACACAAATGTTTGAGATACCACATTTTGAGTGCTCCGTTTGCTTGAGGGATTTGCGTAAGAATAAATGTACGAAATTTCTGTTGTTAGAAACGACGGAAAATAACAATATTTCCTCGTTTCGCCGAACGGAGAAAAGCGGACTTGCATTGAACAATGTTTTGAGAAACGTATACATCCTACTTCAGTTTGATTGTGACTTTCATGCGAGTTACAGATTACCACATCGGCAACGAAGATTGTACCATCTTGAATATCGGGTTCAAGAAATGAGTTGGCTGTAACGATATGGGATTCTGAGACCACTGGAAGGTTTCTGTTTCTCAGTCTACGCATTTTCAATGCAGCTACAATGTTGTATCGCCAGTATCTATCAGAATGTGTTAGACGGCATGGTTTGAGTATGCGGGGCAAACTTTCATCACTGTTACCACGTTGTCACTTTAATTCCTCCGTCGATTTGGGACGGTCATATGAGCAACGGATTTTCGTGGACAACGCGCCAACCCTGAATGGTGTCGGTCGGATGTATAATCCTGAAAAATCCTGCAGGAGTTCCGTAACCAGTTGTGTGACGCATCCGTCGTTCTAGCGTGTTTTTCTTCTTCTGATGTGTGTTTTGCTTCTTCCTCATTAACAGTTGTTGTCACAGCTACTGGCATCGGTGTGAGGATAAGGTGGTGAGGTGGCTGGGATGAAGGACCGCACAGAGCCCACTGTAGAATCGTATTTATAAAGGACAAACATTTTTCGATACAGTGTTTTATGTTCGGCGACATACGCGATTGGCCCAATTAACCGGAAGGGACAACCAATCTTAATCAGAGCACTTCGTATTGGGTAATTTGATCGAGGAATTGGTACTGGTTATTCGACGGGTGTCAACGGCTTTAATTAGTCAGAATGGGGTTAATTGTCAAAATGAGGGACAAGTCGTCCGACCCTGTTTCAAATAATTCATCAAACGGTGGGTCATGTTGTTTCCTTTGACAGATAAAGGGTTGTCGTGGCGACTATGTTTCAGTTTTTATGCCTTCACGAGGTAGCAGCGTAATACGAACTTCGTTTAGTGACAACCATCATCCCGTGGCCGTCAGGTAAGATTGAGAAAGACGCCTGTGTCATCACCCAGTATCATTCATTAAATGGTATCCTGGTAACTCGACTAATTTCAAGTTGAACGTCACCTATAATTGATCGCAGCTGTCGCATTCCCATAAACTTTCTCATCGGTCCCTTTCGAAAGGGTTTGGCATGTAATGGAAAATCTTGTGCCTAGAAAGGAAACAGATATGTAAAATGGTATGGTGGTTGACTGATTGATTTATTTTTCGGTTGGGACGTATCGATTCAACGACCTTGTAAGTTTGGTTTCGAATATGCAACTGATCCTGGGATGCAGCCAAATGTTACTGGTCGTGGCTGATGTTCGAACAGCGAACATAATTTCTGAATGAATGACCAAACTTTGTTTGGAAGGTTTTAAAGGGATAGAAGTTGTTCACTTAATTGCACACAGAGGCTCAAAGCTTCCGACGGATTATCAGGAACATAGACGGTTCGTGGCTCGTGACAGGGATGCCCAAGCATCCCGGTGGTGCCATCTGGCTGGTCGAACTTGCCTAGGGTTCGACAAGTTTATTCCCGGTGAGTAAGTCTGGTTGACTGAATGAAGACATCTGGAAAAACACCCGTTCAAATCTGGACGTATATGTGAGTTGTGTCTTGGAAGTCGGTTGGCTGGATCTGATTGAGGTAGCTGATGTGTAGTCAGTTATGGGCGACGCTAGTGCACTTTCCGGAATTTAATGAAGAGTGATAATCACAGACACCTTGATATGACGAGAGTGCGCTTATTACCGACAAATTGCTTGGTGCCTCACACAGTTGTCCATAATCTGCGCTCAGAAGTTTCCACTGTTATGATGGTTGTCGCTGATTGATTTATCGTGCGATCGGAAGTGGCTAAACTGAGTTGCTTCAGCGTAATCTTAAGAGTGTAGAGTTTGTTTGCGTAATTAATTGACATAGTATCCTACAGCACTGACCAATAAAAGCTGATAGCAAGAAGGCTGGGCAAGAGTTATGCGTTATATTCTCAAGAATGCATTTGGCGTTCATGTTGCGGCAAGCCACATCCCGGTGTGGTGATGAAAGTACTGGAATCTACAGGCTTCTTGTAGTGACCTATTGGATTTCGAGCGTATGTTGATAAATATTTGCGTAGATCTGAACGCATGCTAACATATAATATAACATTGAGAACGGGTCTAATACGCTGATTGTTTTGAGCTGGTACTCTCATTGGCTTCCTTAATAGTTGTCAAAGCACCAGTGAAGTTGCCATCCCAAGATTCCGAAGTATACACCATAAGAAGACAGAAATGCTTTTACGCTATAGATCGTTCATAGGCTCCTATCAGTGACTGCCTGTCTATTGTAATATGGTATTGATTGTAATATGTTGTAATATGTCGATGGTAATACGTGTTGATTGGTTACCAAGAGAGGAGGAACCTCGGAATATGAAAATGAATGAGAATGAAAGTGTATGGAAGTTATTATCAAGTCAACTGTTATATAATCTGACAGATGTCGTTGTTGTTGAAAACAATTCGAATAGAGCAATAAATGTGATGAGAATAATGTCTAATTAGGAAATCTGTGTACAAGAAATGGTGTCTAGTTGATGTTGAACCGATCATGATAGTGTGTAACAGGACCTATACGTACTGAGCAGCAGATAACAAAATGTGAAATAACAAACAGTAAGATATGTAGTGAATCTAAACACCACACAATATACTATATATATGCATATACATGTATATATATAATGAGATGTAAAGTGTTATGCAAATGAGAAAGACACGACGTATGTAAGATTATTAAAGTCGTACGAAATAACCTAAAAACGTGTCCCAGTGTAACGATGGTCGATGGGTTCGGAACAGTTTTCATGTAGACAACATGCATGATTTACATATTTTCCAGTAGACCATAGAAAGTGTGTTGGAACAGTGACAAAATCGTGAAAGAATGATTGTGCACGTGATGAAAGTCACTCACAGGCTTGGAAAAACCGGTTAAACAGTGGTTAGAATCTTAAACTTGTAAATTTGAACAAGTGCTTATAGAATATGGTTTTGAACAGTGTAAAAATAACAGCTCATAAAAATTGGAAATTTGTCAGATGCGTAGTTCGGTTGATTCGTAGAACTCTATAACGAATCTTACTGAAATGCTCCCTAAGAAGATTTTCCATGTCGTCCAGCGATCAGATGGAACGAAGCCGACTTGTCTTAGTGAAATTTTCACGAGAGTCTGAAACAATTAACCGCACATTCTGATCAAATATGGACATATAACTAATTTTAACCATCGGGGTAAGGTTCCACAGAACGGAAATCCGGCGAGGGGACACGAAAACCGGGGATCAGCGATTATCGGGGTAACCGTAGTGTTAACATCACTTGTTTTTAAACAGACATGAAGGTTATGGCGTTTAAAAGTTAAGGCTTGTTGGATGCGCTTCCGGTTTTTTCGAAGGCTCAGATAATGCATTATAAACTGTCTCTTTGTCTTGGTGACTATGTTGAATGTTACTCATTAGCCCCCATACATGCACCTGTGGTTCCTATGTGAGTATAGCTATTGTAGAACATACTCCTTGATATCTACAACTAATTTGGATACAAGGGCTGCTAGAAGATTGTTTGTCATTAGTGATCGATGATCAAGTCAACCACATGTCCTTGTGTGGTCAGAATATACGAATTCTCACACCAGAGGTCAATGCAAAAGTTGCACTTTTTCATTGTTTACTCAAGTTCGTTAAGATAGTGTCGTTTGCTTTCATTAGATCTGTTACCCAAACAACTAGGCGTTTTGGTGTTGATTTCTCACCATAACTGACCTTAATTACAACTTGTGAGTAGTTAATCTTATTGATTAATGATAACAGTTCCATTACACATTGACATGTTTGTCGAAAATAGAAGCTTTTGACAGTTCAACTGACTGCCTGAGAAATAAGTCTACTTGTACTACGAACAACTAATTTAAGGTGTTCACTCCATGATTAGTACAGAAAACATATTTCTTATAATTTACATTCTCTACTATGCAATTTTTATCCTATAAACGTGAAGTTCCCGCCGCAGCACCTACTTTCGCGAGTCCTTTAAGAGACGCCTACTTCGACGTCCACCTGGGTCAGGCTCGTTTCAGTTGCCAACTCTCCTCTCTTGCTCTTCTCCCTCCTGGTATCCACGGTCATCGCGAGGCAATTGACGCAATCTACGCAAACCACTTAATGAGTGGTCGAACGGGAACTCCGTCTTCGACCACAGTAGCGGCATGGTATTTAAACGGATGTCTGCTGTCCGACGGTCCCGGAGTGCAGTTGGGTACTGGACCTGGGGGCTGGCTGTGGTTATGTCTCGGAGAGTTGGGAGCGGAACACGTCGGAGGAGTCGTGGAATGTGTAGTGCGCAATCGATCTGGCAAAGCAAAGACGCGCGCTAGACTGTTGCAAGCAGGTAAGTAACCAAACACGCAACCTCAGTTAACACTTTTATCTGAGCTACGTGCCTAAATAAACGTGTGTGAGTGACCAGTTGAGTATGTGGCATTTGGCTGTATCATATCTACCCATCCAATTCCAATGATTCTATGACTAGAATGTACAGAATTTGTGTGACATTCGTTGAGCCTATTACCCGACACAGCTTAAAACATCACTTAATACAGCGGTGTGAACAAGTGAAGAAACACCACATCAAATAAATGTTTTTTTATTACTAAATAATTGTCTATCAGATCTAGCCAAACGTGATGAGATTCAACAGATTTCGATAGATTTATTGGATCATCGCCCTAGTTACGCGCTCACTCGCTCGAACCAAAACCTAGAAATGAGAAGAGACGCGACAACACCGTTTATTGGAAGAACGAGAGAAACTTATGCCACAGATGCTCTAAATTTATAGGACGACAGACATAGGGCGAATCAAATAAAACAGTCATATATGGCAGTCACGGCGTCAGAACAAATCACGTTACAGCGACATCTGAAAACAACGAGAGATATCACAGTCCAGATAGCGCACAGGTGTTCGACCGCACACCTGCAATCTGATTGATTGAGTGGGACCATACCACCACCCACGACCATACCATCCAAGCTGGGCCGACCGATCGATGTGGTGTGATGCGTCCTGGCTGTTTCGTTAGGAGATGCGCTTCCTAACAAGATTCAAACGAAGTGCATCAACTTCGCCCACCCAGCTTGCACTTACGTCACAATCATCATTCTCATTGACTATCATAATGATTGCGGCGGTGCTTACCTTACATTCCATCGGAGAAGTAAGAACAAGTTCCGAATTAAAGACGAGAAAATACGAGCATCATTCAGAAAGCCCTTATGTTTGACTCAAGAACAGTCACGATTTTCCACTATTTTGTCTACTCTCGCATAACGGAAATTAATCTAACAACTCATCTATGGTCACCTAGCCAACAGTTATCTGAACAAACCTTTGAAGTCAAATTTACCTTGCAACTGTTTCTCACCTACAAGCCTATTCAGCAGTTTCCCCCTAAAACGGACTAAAAAGACAATAAAATCAGTTGAACACCACTCATATTTGATCACAGCCTTTGCATTCAGATAGACTTTCCAGCCAGCCTCTTCCGGAAAGAAGCATTAGACTAGAGGTTCCTTGTTGTTAAAACTCGTCAGTAGTGTACGTACTCGGCATGGCCTCGAAAGTCTATCTGAATGTAAAAGCTGTGATCAAAAGTGAGTGGTGTTCAATCTGAAATTAACTAAAGCCCCGACTACTCACTAGTACTAAAATCATTCTTGCTATCGTAATAATTCTTGGAAGAGATTGAGGTTTTTGCTGAACTGATATTAAACTTATGTAAATTTCGCACAAAAATTACTCCAGTCGAGTTTGAAGACTTAGTAGTCTTCTGAACAACTTACAGAAAGACATCAAAACTTCTGACCGCGACAGAAATCGGGTGTTGATTTTTTGCACTGAGAACAAACACAAACGTCTTTATTTCCACGGTCCGTAGTTCAGCATTTTACTCTTTTGCTAAAGACAACACTACTAGTTTGCAGAATGTCCAACGGTGAATAATGTTTTCTATATAAATGATTAATCAGCATCATTAGATGACGTTTTCTGCTAACCGAAGCATACACAGCTTCTTCACCCCGAATCCAGAGTTGCAACTTCTGGGACGTTTTCTCAGACATCAGCTGGCAACTGGCTCGACAACCATAGGCGGCTTTGAATTCGAAGATTACTGTCCATCACATCAGTCCCACAAGTGTGTTATAGAACTCAATAACGATTAGCCTCTTTTGAAACAACCCACATGTGACCTCTGATGTAAGATTGAACTGAGCCAGGTGACTTAGTATTTTCGTCTTATAACGACGTAATGGATATCGATTGATTCCATTCCATTGGAAAGCAATGACAGTCGTAACTCGCAGCAGTTTTTACAGAGCGTTCCGGACAAAATAGTTTCCTTTTTCACCAATAAGTTCATCAACGATGGATTCGTAAAAGGGCTATTTTTGTTATATGGCATCCTTCATGTCATAGACTATTCAACAATCCGGGGACAACAGCATCAGACAAAGGACGATCATATCTCAGAAGGGAATCACAGGAAAACACGTGTAACATCAGTCAGGATTCACGGCTATATGCAGTCTATGAGGGCAGTTGTGAACCTCTTGATTCGGGCAGAACAAGAAAGAATATTGAAGGTTTATTCAGATACAGCTAGTTCTGTACATAGATAAGTGATGGCTAGCAAATTGTACAACATACGACCGAGTGAGCTCTGAGCATGGAATTTGACCGTCAGCAAGTATCAGTCAGTAATGCGGCAGCGTAAACAATTCACTGAGGCGGTACGAACTAAACAAAAAGAGGAGAGTGCAAACAGGGCCTGGTAGTCACATGTTACATGGCGACTGATAAGAGTAAATCCAAATGTTAACATCTTGCGATATATGTCTTCTGTGGGGGACTATCCCTATACAAAGGTATAAACGCCAATAGTCAATCGAAAATGCAGTCGCTGAATAGACCACTCTAGGTTATCCCGATCTATATGGAACAGAAGCACCAAAGAGACGAGACATGCGTACCAAAAGTGTATTGTTAAGTAGAATCAATTCAAACAACTGGTTTCATTCTGTACAATGACAAGTGGTGTAGACTGTATATAAAAATAAAGCGAAATATGGAAATGTGTACGATACCATATACTTCTCTCTGCTTTGACCAAATGGATTAAGGAAACTCAGTGTTTGGTCAACAAATGGGGATGTGTATGAAGGACCTACACTACGATAGTTTGACCAGTGGGATTTAAGTATAGGAGCGGTTGGGATTGACGTTATGCAGATGCTCAGTCATGGTTGCGTAGCGGGGCAGTAACGCCGCCAGACGGGGTATGAAGGTTCAACGTTTCAGGCCTCTCGGCAGACGTTCTACCGTCGGGCTCTCACTTTCACTTATACTAGTCCGAACATAAATTTCATTGATTCTCGCCAGAAACAACAGCAAATATGGTAATATACTACAGACGTGTTACTTTGTACAGTCGACAACCATCCGGAATTTGATGTAAAAATTTTCAACTTTGTTTGACACATAACGTATGAGTTTTCAGCGACTTCTCAGAATTAACAACTGTTCGCCAATGGCCACTGCAAAATCGGGATTAAACGTCTTTCTGTTATTCACGTTAAAAGCCTCAGTAATTTTTCTCACTTGAGTGAAACTATCTGTGGTTCTTTCAGGACGTCTGCATTTATCATCAGATCGCAGATTTTTGTTGAACATAATCCCTTATGACTGATTGTATCCTTTATGGTAGTGTAATGAAACTAGACTGGAGCGGTTTCTTGATTGGAGAAAGCTCAGCCAATCGGTGCTCGCGCGAAAGTTGCTACAGACATACTTATAATCAGACGGGCACCAACCAATCATAGACGGCGATCAGCTGCTGCTGAATGCTTATCTGTTTCAAACAACAGAGTTGCTAGATGTAGCGTCGTAGGATAGTACAGCAGCAAACTGGCCAATAAAAACGTGAGGACGTCTGTCGCTTAATGACAGTCGTAAATACTATTGTTCTTTACTAAAAAGCTGCTATTTTTTCCTTCAATTAATTGAGACTGTTTAATGCCGCTCAGATTCTTGTTCTGGTTTTTCCCGAGTAGGTAGCACAGTACACGACACGTGGCACTTAGCTCTACAAAGGAATTCAGTGGAATGTTCTTTTCTATAGAGCCTCATGAATATGGAGTAGGCCAACAAAGGTTTTCCGCTTCTCTTTTGATAAGTTGTTGTTCTTTACTGCACCATACATTTCTGAATAGATTCTTTTGTCGACGAACACCTTCCAAACATCGTAGGTATAATGGATATGGGACGAACATTTCCACTTCAAGCGTGCATTCACCATGCCTACGTTCACTGCGGGTGGGCCTTCCACTAGCATGCTCGTACATTCGATAGCTGATGTCCTCTACGTTGTAGATAGACTGTCCGAACTTGACTGTAAACCACTGTCTCCCAGTTTCATGAACACTGGCGATCTCAGTCCAGCAGTCCGTGACATCATACGAGGGTTAAGTGTTTGGATCTGACATTTAACATCACTGACACGTCGAGGTGGCACTGATCGATATCAAGAGCAGTTGATTTCTACCTGTATGTGCTATGATCAGACTTTTCTGAATCCAGAGCTCTCGTACTGATCGCCGGCGGTAACAAGCGCAAGGTGTTAACGCCCTCTCTGAGGGAGGAAGTCAAGCTGGATACAGATGGTTGTTTGGAACAGCTGTGGAAGCTGAACAGTTTGAAAAATAACACTCCACATAAGAAAACATTTTCGGAAAAATCATTGAACTTAAGAACACCGGGATTTACGCACGGTTTTTGTGCATAACAAAAGTTAGGAAGCAGGGAACATGACGAAACGACCGAACAGTCAACACCAAGGTGTTCACACTACAGTTAAAGAAACTGCCGATATTTGTTAAGAAGATATTTCTGACTCTTACTCATTCCATATCTACCTTTCTGTACGAAAACTATTAGTATGGACATCATGAAAAGAATATTTCGTCAACTTAATCAGCTAGCTTTGTAGGAATCCTTTTCAACCCAGAATTACTCCACGCTTCAGGTCTCTGTAACGGTAGCCATGGAGGCTCTACAACTGTCTGCTGCATATCATATCATTTTTCGAGATATTTTAAATTTGCTGTTATTATTACCTCGGTGGTTCCCACAATCCTGACGAGTTGAAAATCGCAAGAAGGTTTACCAGTGCCTTACAGTCATTTGCCAGCTGCGGAAAGTCTTACAGCTATACTGGCTTGTCTTTGGTAGTGATACAAATCCAACCATGATACCCGTTTGCTTCAGTGTTGTTGGCCCTTCGCAGTTACGTATTTTGAGGATGGTCAAAATGAGTAGTCTGTTCTGGATAAGTAAAATTTACACCTATTGTATGGTTAAAGGAAGGAGTGAGATGACTTGCAAGGTGTCTCTCTGGGATAGCGATATACACAACATAAATGACTGTTGATGCACTTGAGCCAGTGTTGCTCCGTTTATATTAACAGTAGAAGATACAGCAATATTTTTCCAAAACAAACATTAATGTACATGTTTATGGCGTGGCAAATTTGACCGCATATTATCAAGTACGTACTACAAAACAGAAGATTATAAAGCCGAGAACAGGGGTCAAGTGTGAAAGCTATTCGCTAATCAGTCACTGAAATCCTTACCACTGCAATACCTAGCCAACAACTGACTCTTTCTGCATCCATAGAGTTGGACACTAGCTACTCAGAACAACTGTCTTAGCATATCGTAACAACCGGGGCTTATCAGTTGCGTAAACAGTTGCGAATGCCTGCGTGGGATCCAGCTGGGGATGGTTCTCCGGGCTATAACAGGCGATCGCTTATGCCGTTGGTCCGTGTGGTGGTTGTTGTGTGCACACGAGTGTCAGCTTGTATCTGTGCCACATGCTTCGTCACTCATGACGGGGTATGTTCCCAGATCCGAAACCTCAGTTGCAGTTCCTTCATGCCAGTGTAGTCAACCTGGCAACTACATGAAGATCAGTAAATGATATAGGATCCGGCGAACGGAAGCATCTGAGATTTTAGAGGTGAAACAAGAAATCGCTTTGTGGTGTAAGTTAAAACGAGGTTTGCGGCATTCTGCGTCCGCAACACAGTGGCCTTCAGTCGGTGTTGTAGCGACATACTGACATCCTCTTACCTGGACAACAATTGTAAAATGGCCTTCAACTTCGACACCACCATCACTGTTTGCTTGTGGAGTTTGGAAAACTTGGAGATTAATGATTGTGGCTAACCGTTATTCAAGAGAACTTGATTAATGAGTTGCAATTAACTTTGGATTGTGTCCTGAGTGCAAATTTTGAATAATCTCGATGGGGCCCATTTTATAATGCCTTGACACAAAACTGTTACAGCTCGGTTGTTTGTTTGCAAGCTGTAGGCGCCTTGATGTTGTATGTTTGAGTGTAGACTTAGCTATTTTTTAGTGATTAGACCCCCTTCCCTCTCCCTTTTTTCTTCTCTCATCCTATACAGAGTTACCTTTCTTCTTCTTCTTCTTCCTAGATGTGTGGCAGTTAAGCATCAGTATGAACCACTGATGTATTGCTGTCTATGATGATGATGAAGTGTATCCGCGATAAATTGAGCATTGTATCGAACCATCACTCTTTTGAGTAAGGCTGATATCCAAGAACGGTAGAAGAGTCGGAGAGTGTTACAGTTTACACTAATCACTGACCTTTGTCCATTTCGTTGAACAGTATGGCGAGTGTAATATGCAAAGCACTTTACTACGTATCTGCGACTTGTAAAAGCTGTCTGTTTAGTTCGCTGTCCTTTCTTGAGCAACAAGCTAGTAGTACATCAGTATTTAACAATTAACCCGTTGTTAAATACAGAAATTTCGTCAGTTATCCCGTGATTCATCGATTAGTGTTTCAGACTAGCATTATTGTGCATCGGCTCAAAAGCTTATATGAGACAGACTATTTAGTTCTGTTTAGTAGTAAAATGCAGACAGTAGTAACTAGGTCTTTGACTCGGATCTGGCACAATGGTTCTCGCAAATTAATTTTATGTAGACCTAATGATGGGCAATGATCACGTTATAACAGCCACTTTACTGGCCGTTTTACCACCCTCCTGATGCATGAATACTAGATGAACAAACATTGTCTACTAAGTTTGTGTTTTAAAGCAATCTAAAAGGAACTGATAAAATTTGTTCGGACTACGTTCTCATTGTCCATCTGCAATTGCCCATGCTGCAATTGAAATGAACATCACTCACATGTGATCACAGACCTCGTTCTCCGCAGGCTTTTCAGCCAGTCTCTTTCGAACTGTCTTCAACCCGGCAATATCGAACAGATTTCATAGTGTTATTATCTGCTACCTTGTCGATGAACAGTGGTCATTACACATGTGCCCATTTTATACTCACTCGTCATAAAAAGATAACATCACAGGTTTTCCATCGCGTTTTCTACAACTGGTCATCAGGCTCAGCCCAGTTGAATATAAGCCGAAACATGGCAATTTATTTATCAACTGAACAATACTCACATCCGGCAACAGTTTTCGCATTCAGACAGACGTTCTCCCTTAAAAAAACCAGACTCGAGTTCCACTTCTGTTAGATCTCATCACTACTCGTACAGCCGGTATCACAACTTCGATCTAAGTTCCCATAAGGTTACCATAGTAACAGCCTCCCAGAGATATCAAATCTGAACGCCAACCAGCTTTCATGTGAGAGTAGTGCTCAGGTTGCCGAATGGTTGTCGGATAGATATAACTAGTCATTAGTCGTTGGCCAAACTGTGTTGATATGGTTCCTCATGACATACCACATAGGTATAGTGGAGGCATACGTGATCTGTTTGCTGCCAACTTCATTTACTGGCTAAGCGGATATTTCCCGAAATATCATCAATGCTAATATCAGGTTAATTGTTCTAGGCACGCGCAACTGTTGATGTGTGCGCTGCGGGTTTTACGGTAGATATATTCTGTATTTCACAAACACCCAAAACTTTTCTCTGTTTTGAGCTCATTCTTCAACTGTGTTATCCAAATATCACGGTTTTGTTTGCAACCAGTGATGTGTTTCTTTAAGATGCAGGTAGAAAACGTTCGGTGCAGTTCGTTCACCGGTAGTTTGGGACCAAAACTAATGAGTAGTGTATCGCTCATTAAGACGGTTACTAATGCAATATTATATTGTCAAATCATCGAACGGATTGGACCTGTCTTTCGTTGTGCCAGGGGTCTGTAGTTTACATGACTCCGGGCTCGATCGATTCACTAGGCGATCAAAGCTGAAAGAGCAGTTTTTGTTTGTTGGTCAAAGTGGCTATCGTTTTTGGTACAAACCTTTCTGACGGACTGTAACACACAAGCCGCAAGTAGTATACCAGTGAAATTTACAAATGTGGAAACGAACGTTATAATGGAAAATTAGCGAGAGCAAAATCAATAAGAGGCAGCTATTTATGCAAGCTTGATGCATCCGAATGTTCTAGTGATGAATTAGCCTAGTATTATGAACTGACATGATCCACGTTTGTCTTGCAACCAGAAGACTGTTTTTCAGCTGTGAAAATCATCTAAAATTGACAAACTGATACATTTTCTCACTACTGGAGTGTTAGTTAACAGTGAACAGTTCAGACTTCAACACCAAACGCCATTTATGTGCAACCGTATCAGGTAAAACTTGAGGTTTTGGATTTCTGAGCGTACCAAAACTGATCCGTCCGGTCTGAGCGTATTGATCAATTAGCATCGATTTCATCAGGCAATAAGCCATTAAACAACAATAGCAATATGTTCGATTATTAAGTAATTCTCAAGAAACTTAGTTGAATCAGCCATAACTCATTACGAAAACTTCTATTTTAGATCCGCCCAAGTGTCCAGGTCGTCCCGGAATCGTTGAAGTTCATCCGACTGAGGCGTTGATTACGTGGGCAGCTACTGAACCGGCCGCCGGTGGAGACATTATTTACCGGGTGGATGCCAAATTTTCGAGTAAGCAAAATGTTTTATTGCCTACGCAGTTGCGGGATGTAATGTCAAACAGATATGAAATAGTATTGTATGAAACTTTCCGGGCGATCAAACGACCGCGACGTAACTGGCGATTTTCAATTCAGATAAGAGGCATGATCCACCATGAGGGCCACAAGAGCTCACTGATCACGTGATGTTTTATCTTCGGTCATTTTGAGTAATCGTTCGTTTCCTTTTACAAAGTGTAGTAAAGCCAAATGTGTTGGCTATTATACTTAGTTAACGAAGGCAGAGTACACGACTTGATATGTCTATTGACACAGAAGTTGCCTGTAATCAGAAGGTTAGTAACACTAATAAAGATGCGTATATATAACACGTAAACGACAGTGTACCAAATATAAATGAATAACAATAACTGTATAATAAAATGTCAAGATCTGTCAAAATCCAGATAGCATGGCAGAAATAGTTGACAGTTAAGAATGAATAGTTGTGACAGTGAAAGTTTGCGGGATGTGACGGACGGACGGGTTGGTGTGAGATAAATCCTTGACTTGTAATTCGTTTGCTGGAACTGAAAATCTTCATTGTAGGACTGCGCGTTGTTTGGCTCGTATGACAGGATGTGTTGTTCAACATGTTATGCAGCAGTAGATAGTCATTCCTCTTGATGCGTCGTGTAGATGTGTATGGCAAAAACAGTGGTTGTTGTAGAAGTGTTCGTGGCCAAGAGCCATACCAAACCATGAAATAAGTAATGTCTTGTTGGCACCAACACTAACGTTGCTAACAGAGCTGGAGCCGTACATCATGTCGGACATTCCTTGCCAAACGCTTCGCCGAACGGTCCCTGTCCCCCTGGCTGAGACCTAGCACGCATCAATAAGTGCAAACGGATGAAGTAAAATTACGCTATTTTCCCGACCGACTGTGCTGACACAACGATGTTCTCTAACCAACCGATATATAATAAGAGGTTGCATTCATGAACAAAACAGGTTCACAAATCGGTGAAGGATGGATTGAAACTTAACAATTTTCCCATAGGGTCTGAGTCAGACCTTCTGTGTTTTGAGGTTTGCTGCATCGTTTGTACACTGTGGGGTGTTGTCATTTAACGGTGTCACCAAGACACTAAGCATTGAGTAACATTTCCAAGTTTTGTGACCTTGTTATTGAGCTGTCACTTCACTTCCTGTCAACGTGTCTTATTCGACCATTTCAACCACACAACTTACTGCGTCATCAAGATCGACATGAATGGCTAATTCAAAAATGTTGTCCAGATTGAGCTGCTTTGTTCTCTACAAATCTTTTCTGCCCTGAAAAAGGTGCGACGGCAGTCCACCATGGGTAGACACAGAACATACGCATCATGCAGAATTTAATTTAGTGATTACGACCAGTGATAACATGTCACGTGTGTGTGCTGATCGAATTGAGCGGAGTTAAAGACGCAAAATTCATCCTGCAAGAATTCTGTTTGTTCACAAACACAGGGCCGTACAGACTGTAACTGTCGATATTTCTGACTGTGATTTAAAATCAATGCTTTCATTTCACCGAAGGCATTTTGGAACCATGGATGCTCTGATGACTAGTTCGATCTTTGTGTGTGTGTGTGTGTGTGTGTGTGTGTGCACAAATGATGGGGCAAACTTGACGGCACAGAATAGTCTAATTCAGTTTCTATGGGAAGATTTTGAAGACGAAATCGTTACACAAGTGTGTTTGCAAGCAACCAAATGTTGAAAAAAACCACAAACGTAAGATTTTCGGTCTGAAATGGCTCACGAAGAACAGGCTGTGTATCGTACTTCGTTTTACTCTGAAATGTTCTAGAAGTTGACGCCAGTCTTCGTTTGTTCGCAATCATAGACATGCACTCCGTGCAAAACCGAATGACGGAAACACCATTTCAATGTTTGCGTAAGTTCACAAAGTTTAGGTTTGAAAAATCATGTTGAAATGATTGCTAGTGGTAGGTCTGAGATAATCCATTGAATGACTACAACATGAACCATATTCTGGCAGATTAAGTTTGAAACACAAGTTATTGTATGCAAACGAATTTTCTCGTGCTGATAACTGTTACAAAACGTAAAATTACTGATGAGTAGTAGGGAATTTTGGTTTTCATATAGATTGAACATTACCCACAATTGATCACAGCTGTCGCATTCCCATAGACTTTCCACTCGGCCCCTTTCGAAAAACAGAACCACTAGGCTCGAGTTTCGCTCTCATTAGAGCTCGTCAGTAGTGCATATCCTTACCACTGGCGGGACTTGAACCACAGACACGCTGTTCATGAGGCAACAGTGTTTACCACTACGCCACGGACCTTACATTAGGCACGACCGAATTATCATATGCGGACACTCAGCCACTTTGGCTTGTGAGTAATGATCAGGTTGCCCGATCGTCTCGATAGGAGACACAGTAATTGTCTGTTAACTCAACGGCGAAGTGGTAAACACGGTTGCCTCATGAAAGCGGGGCCGGAGTTCTAGTCCCGGCGGTGGCAGGGATATGCACTACTGACGAACTCTAATGAGAGCGAAACTCGGATCTAGTGCTTCTGCTTTTCGAAAGGGGACGAGTGGATAGACTATGGGAATGCGACAGCTGTGATTAATTGTGGGCGATTTTCAGTCTATATGAAAACGTAAAATATTTTCGAACTATGAAACAATTTGACATTCTTTCGAATATCCTCCACGTGAAACCTCTTTTGTGTTCTCTTCTCTACCTCTGCAGTTGACAAGCAATCAGCTGCTTGGCATACTCTGGGTTTCACGGTGGACTGCCGATTTTTGGCCGTCGACCTACAGCCATCCACACGGTATCGAATGCGTGTTCTGGCTGGTAACTGCCACGGTTGGGGAAATTACAGCATCGCTTCCTCAGAATTCCAGACTCCCTCCGGTAGGTCTTTCGATGAGTGTTGAATAAGATTACTACTTCTGAGCTGCGTTGCCTGTGGAAGAAATAATACCTACAATCCTGACGGATATTTTAACTTCATCCACTTGATGATCATCTCTTTAGATACGTAAAACGTGCCATAATTTTCTACAACTGGATGCAGAACCGTTGGCAGTATGAATGCGGCCAACAACGCAGATGTGGTAGCTGGGGAAACGGTTAAGATCTTGGCTTCTGACTATTCTCGTAACTTCATAACCGAGCGATTCGTGGCCATCGGGCTGTCGTTAGCATAGAGTAACAGTAATAGCTTCCACAATTCATTATTGAAGTTCATCTATTTAGCGCTCGTCCTTTTTATAGTCAACACAAATCACTAAGTTGCTAGAGCATTTTTTCTCGGCAATCTTTTTCAATCATTCAGTCATTCAGTAATATTCTGTGTTATTTAACAGAATCGGACTGCCTCCAGACATGGTTGCTTTATTCTAAAGGCTAAGCTCGAATTGGTCATCATGATTAATCAATTAATGGAGGAAGCTAATTGTGTTAGCAAACTTGGGAAGATGTATGGATCAATAATTGTCATGACTCTGCGGTCAGTGTTAACGAGAAATGGCTAGCGCACTAATGTACGAATCACAAACACGTAGCACATAGCTTAAGGATAATGGAAAACCCCGGAAGAACACAGAAAACCTTGACCTCCATTCGAGAACGTATTTACTCTCAGACCAAAGGTAACAAAGGAGACCAGCGTCTGCATATATGTAGTCTTTGAACAGCCCTGAAGGATCACACCTGAATTTATACATTCGAACTGGAATGGGCCAATCAGAGATAGAGGAAAAATGTGCGTCAAAATTCAGTTTTGGTACGTTATGTCGCGAAAAGGTAATATTCAGAATCACGAATTATTTTCCGAAAATATATTGAAAAATATACCATATTTGAGGAAAATAGATTTTCTCAACAGTAATAAAAACACTCTTTGGTGTATTGCTCACATTGTACACCGTTTGCCTGAAACGACAGAGTACAACCATGAAATAAGGGTCAGTGGAATAAGTCAATTCGAATCCGTTTTGAATAATGTTAACAGGATAATGAGTCAGTTAAGTGAGAATCTGATTTTTTGCATGAAAAATTTAAGTTTCCGTCAGACCAAACTTGAAATCGGCTAACATAAATCGTGTACGGAATCACTTGAATGAATTCAATTTCGGACAGGATAAAAAGTGGCAAAGGCTCGTTGTTTCATCTAGCCATTGAACAGTAGTAGTAGTGAGTTTAGTGGTCCCATTTTGTAGATGGTTGAACGGATAAGATTCCCGTCTAGCAATGCGACTTCTTGATCACTCTTCCTTCCCGAATGAGTAGATCCACCAAAGCGAGAGTGGTTCATGTTTTGCGCGGATAAGAGAATAAGTACTTATCTGCTCTTAATATACTGTTCAATAACTTTGATGATTTCTGTGATTTCAATTTTAAAAGAAGTCCTAATCATGAAGTCATCGATGTCGACTGTCTTCTCTCAAGACGATCGGCCAATATAAGCAGTACTCATAAGAGAACGTGACATTTCAGTCGTGCTTAATGCGTGTTGATTGTCACAGTAGTCATCACAGTTGCCTCATGAAAGTGTTACCGGAGTTCAAATCTCGCTCGCGGCAGTGGATGGCAGATGATGGTCGTGTTGATGAGCTCTAACAACAGTGAACCTTGAGTTTGATGCCTCTTTTCGAAAGGGGCTGGCTGAACTGCTTGTGGGAATGTAAAAGCTGCAATCCGTTATGGATGGTGTTCAATTCGTGCGCCTTTCTTCCCGTAATCTGGGGGCTTATTGATTGCCCTTTTATGCTGGACAATTGTTTGTGACCAAAAGGCATGCCGTACTTTGGGAAAGCGGGCGTCGGCATTAGTGGTAATGACAAATCCGAAGAATAAGTCATTCTAAGTGTTTGCATAGCATTCTGATTATTTGTTATAATTTCTCACCCTCTTTCTGTCAGCTTCGACATTGGGGACCACTCACAGCTTGAGTGAGTATGATCGCAAATGGATGCTCACTTGGCGTCAATCCACCGACATCTATGCCCTCAGTGAACATCCGGCCGCTATTCAATTCAACATGACCCAGAAGGGCACAATTCCGCCACCCGTGTCAGACCGATGTTTGCAAAAACTTCAACAGCACGATGGTCTCATTCCGGATTTAGAGGTTCTGAGAGAGGTGTGCACACCAGAATACCTCGTTAGCCGGTGAGTAGGAATTCCCCACAGTTGGGTCAACAGTTGCTAAGCAGCAATGAAAAGATGCCTCAGTAAAAAAAGTTTACTAATCTTTTTTACAGCAAACCAAGTCTAAGTATTTTGTAGACAGTAACTTGTTTTCCTGTTAAGAGGATTCTCTCACAGGAGTGACCAATCCTCTTGTCTATAACGTGTGGTATGCATCCGTGTACAAATAATCCATTCAGTTGAAAGATTGATTTACTTTTGTTTGCCTCGTTTTTCGCTCGTTCTGCAGCTTCGTTTCTTTACACTCTTCTACTTTTTATGTGGTGTACCAAACAGAACCGAGTGTAGACATTCACGGATACTGAGGTATCTCCACAGACATTGACGCTCCAATCTACCTTCGGTATCGTATGAGTAGTCAGTGGAATCTTCAAATTAATTTTCACTTGGTAACTATTCCAATGCATTATTTAAAAGATGGAGAAAAATTGTAATGTTGGTTAACATTGTTGAGTGTTTGTCATTCGGGCTCCCGGACACTTTAGCGACACCATTAGTCATGTCGCTGTAATGTTTCCATGTAACATTGTCAGTGACGTTCACTTTGTTCATTGTTGTAACTGGATCTACGGCCTATGAGTGCATAAACAGATAATAGAATAACGGTTAATGAAACGGCGGATAACGGTATTGAGTGACGGATTACGGAGTATACGCGGTCAGTTGGTCTCTTCCCAGCCAACCTATTCACCCGAGGCTACCGCATGAACACAAGGAAAAGAGTGACCTACAAACAAAGCCTCATTATGTCGCTCAGCCCGAAGAAAACATGACTACAAACCGTTCGTATTTGTAGGGTTTGAGACTGGCAACGAAGCGAGGTCAACGAGAATGGACCAGACAAAAGTATAGACAGCACAGTGTGGCCGTGTAGTTGGGATGACAACAACAGTTGTCACGACGGCTGAGGGCGGTCGTGAAGACCGGAGACGTACATAACCACGGCAACGGTGAAGATAAGTCATAATTGTATTTTGTTAGACTTCTTGTCACACAATACTTTCGGGGAAGTCGCCAGTTCCGCGACATTTATCCTACGTTTTCGATAGTAAAAAAAGGATTATTGTTATCATATTAGTAACTGTTTCGAAATTGAGTTACTCACAATTTATGTGACCGCAAAAGTAGTTTGGTCTGGGAGGTTGATTATTTTTTAAAATTTATCAAAAGATATGTAAACGTACACAACCGCGAGTGCGAATACCAGTTTTCTTTTCTCACGATGAACGCGTATCAACATCGTTGGTGATAGTTAACCGCTAATCCTTTTGTTCGTACGTCCAGCACGGTGCACATGCACATTCCTAGTAGTCGCTTCCAGCTCTCAATCGTCCTGACATGGAGGGCTGTCGTTTACTTCTTGACCGTTCGGCTCGTGCCATACTACTCGATAGTGACGCGGCAAAAACATCCAACGGATATGTCTAGGGTTACGTACAAAGACTTTAATGTATGTGACAATATCGTCCTTATATTGTCCCACTGACACATAATCCACATCATATCACAGTCACACGGAGATGTTTCCACATCACACACTGGAGTTGCAAGTGTGCTCCAGCTGAAAACCTTCGGCCCGATTTGTACTCGCCTGGTCCGCACAACTACCTTCCCTAGGGTAACCGTTTGCGGACCCGTGCATATGAAGACAGTTTATTCTGGCTGGTCACAGTTATTACCCTTACCCTGTGGGCATCCATCACACGGTTGATCTATCCTAGTCTACAGTGTTGCTGCTAAACCAAGTCTAAAAACCATTGTCAGCGACTAGTTTGATGACGTCAACATGCAATCATACATTGAGATTACATACGTGGCTTCCATGAAACATTCTGACTGAACGGACATACACAACCTGAACACCATTTGTATGTCGACTCTGCATGTGGTCGGTACAAAGTGTTCTCCCATTGGAGACGTCTTTCTAACGAGATTCACCGTGATTTACGTTTGTTGTTGAAAACTGCACCTTCACAGCCTCTGTAAGTGATGCGTAACTAATACCTTCCTGTTGATTCAACGAAAGATTCTTTCACATATTTCGTCTAGTAAAATAACACATACAAATGTTTACACGTGTGTACAGTCGTTTATCGAGCACAAGATAATTCCCCTCCCTCGTGCATCAAACCCCCAACTAGCGAAATGAACATAGTTCAATGAATGCCTCTGTGTCAGTCTTGGTCGGACATTCCAAACCATTGCCGACTCACTTCGCCCCCAATTATTCCCACTTCTGTAGCACGTCTGATCATTCATCCCCGATTTTATTCACACTCATTGGTAGTTGTGTTCCGCTCACTTACTGAACAAAATACTGAGAATTGGGTTGGCAGCAGACAGCTCAGACGATGTGAAAAGCGCCCAACTCTTTACGTGACGTACGTTTAGGTACATACACTGGTTTATTTATATCCAACGTCAAATTTTTGGCGCCTGTTGTTTGTCAGCTTGCACGACGTGACATCAAAGGCAACAACAGCGATGTGTTTACTTCACTCTGAGCGAACGTGGATACCCCGTCGGTTCACGTAGGCAAAATTGTAGTAGATGGGTTCTACCCCAGGGTTTTGCCTAGGTCTCCCGGTTATCGCATTTAACTGGAACGGACTTGATGGGTCTCGTATCTAACTGTCACTCTACATAAACTCCAGAATGCTTTTGCTTGAAAGCCCATAATGAGGTTGTTGACGTGCTCCATCGAATGTACATAGGCTGGAAAAGTCACTTGATAATTGTAGACCATGAACAACATGTTTGTAGGAATACAAAAGTCTTGACGTGCGTCACGTGGTTCACGGTCGATACTCGTGTGAAATTGATCAAATATGGGCATACATCTTGATGGAACGATTGACTGACTGATTGATTAATCCGTTACTCGGAACCCCGCATCACCGATTGCCAGATATCTCATGACAAGAGGTCACCAGGTTGACCTAAATAGGTCATTCGAAATATTGTTACGTCAACTGAACCCGAAGCTACCGGCCTTTAGCGAAGCCATTTTGATCAGAACTCACCAGCCGACGCCATGTGCACAAAAGTGGTTGAAGCAACCCATAGGTGGTGGTGACAGAATACGTGGTGTGACTGTATGTGTGTCCATACCCTGCCTATCTCTATTTGTCTGTCATATATAACTTACACGTCTTACGTTTGCCACTGATGAGAGTAAACGGAATGTTAACATATAGCAACATATGTCTTCTTTTTGCATTAATGAAGGAATGCTTTTTGTTTTGTTTAAACGACCGATCACCTGATTAGCTTTTTAACTGACGAATAATTGTAACTCACTCTGTCTTTGTATGCGGTGCCATATAAGACGTTTAGCTACTGTCCAGACACGAGGAAATGACAAGTACATTCAAAGAATACAGAATGTGTTCTATTGACCCGATTTAGCATTTCGTACAATCTGACTTACACATACATGTAACTTGATTATGAGAATACGAATGTCACAAGACAAAACGACAGACAACGGACCACGGAAGAATAACAGTATACGAATGAACTAAACGTTGAATGTCCGTATTAGGTTATTGTGACCATCTAAACATGTCAGTTCAGATTATTCATACCGGAACAGTCGAAATGCCAACACGAACTGATAAAGGGGGTAAGACAAGTACGAATGGTTGATTATGTCATGGGGAATTGTGGGCAACATCTTTTTGTGTTTCTTACTAATTCACAAATAGTGTGGTGGTATAAGCAGCACATGTTTGTTGGTAGAACAAATCGCCAGAAGCAAACTACCGATTTTGTGGTCATTATTGCCTATTCAGTAAGCGTATCCGATGAACTATTTAGATTGAGCTTCTGCACAGTTCCTGTAAATGATTTTGATAGCAACATTGATCTGGGCACTCTAGTGAGTGTGGGATAAAAGCTAAAAACAACTCGCCCGTGAGTTGTTGTCTTCTGACGCGCTGGGAAGCACTAAATATGGTTCCGGTGTCAAACAAAGGTTTGGAGATAAATATGGTCCGGTTTCACCACTGCTTGGACATATCTACACTAGCAATCTTGTAGTGACCTGGAAATTACCCCGGTCTGCCTGCTGTACGATGTGTAGAATTCTTCCCAAAATCTCAGTTCACATTGTACATAGGATCTTAAGGATCTTTACCTGCCGTCTGGTTGGTGCACGCTATCGCGTTTGTTTGTTTGTATGCTTGTTGGCCCATGTGCTCCAGTGAAGCCATATACACTCTTCCGGCTTGGTCGCGCGCTTGACGGTCGGATCCACAACCACACTAGTTACCTTTGCGTACCAGTGTCGGTTAGCGTTAATTGAGACCTATTGTAATCGCACAAGATACGTTCGGTCTCCAGCAGTTGTTTGTATTCTCAGTTGGCGTCTGGTATTCAATGTGTATACCTGGGAAAGCGTTAACTTACTATACGTACGCACTGAAATCTCCTATCGTACACTCTGAAATGTGTTGGCGGACCCAGATGACCACCGATCGATTAGTTCAGCCGATATGATATTCGCCTCATCTACTTGAAAATGTGTAGGTTATGTGAGGTATGAAAGAGCTGTGCTGATTTCTTTCTTTGCATACACCGAGGTTGACAGTGCGTGTTATAGTATGCGTAGCTGATCAACACGGCTGTATGTTTTCCACGATTTTTCACCTGCTCAACAAAATAATCAACCTCAAACGAAATTCCGGGGATGTACACAGCTTTCAAAACGTTTGGTTCCTCTATGTTTTCGCCATCTAGTGATTGGTACTACTTTGACGTGTTTTTGTCCAGACCACCTCATTCCTATACCATCATAGCCTTAATCGACACTCGCTATTGTTGGTTAAACTGATCTGTTTTTTTGTTGTACTTCACAGTGGAAAGTTTTCAAAACTAATAGTTGCCACGACCAATCCTATGCTAACTGATCAAGCACAATCGGAACACGATCAACTAATTTTGCCACCAAGGTTGTTGCTAAAAATCACTGACGTGTCCGCAGCAGGTAACAAACGGATTGAACAAGCAGCTCGTCAAGAAGCCATTATTCTTACCGGTCTGAATGGTTCTTGCGGTGGAGCATGTGCTGCAATAGATGACTACTTTATCGGATTAGAGTCGTCCTGTTTGTTCACCTCTGCACGTCATATGCTTCCATCAGGATACTCGTTAGCTTGGATAGCAAATGACGCAGCCAAACCCTCATTTGGCCTCAGCGTCTCTCAATGGATTCCAGGTGGGCAATTGTTGGATGTGGTGTGCGCTCGCACGGAATTCAGTGAATATTCGATTATGCGTTGGACCCAACAGCTACTGATGGCATTGCGTTGGTTCTATTCAAAGCTGTTCGGGCGCCCGCACGGTCTCATCGAACCAAGGCATATTTTGGTTGCCAGGCGTAGTTCAACTCTGCCGGACATTGTGCTTGCTGGTTTGGATCGTGAAAGTGACGAATTGGATGATGATTTCAAAGGTAATTTATAATCAGTGCCTATTTATTACATTGTAGAAAAATGAGCTCTTATTTGATCTGTTTTTGTAGCGAAAACAACAGTAAATTTTAGGCCGTATCATCAGGTTTAGTCAAAACAGGGAGAAGACATATCGCGAGATGTTAACATTTCGATTTACTCTCATCAGTCGCCAACGTAAAACCAACAAATTTTATACACAAATATATTATCAGGTATCAATTTTTGTGATAACCGATAGCTCTACTGAGGAGCGAATGGGGGACTGACCCGATAATAACCGTCTTAAACAACCCATTTGACGTTTTACTGAGAAAACAAGAACTGACAAATTAGCTCTGAACCCAATGATCCGGGCAATGTTAGACCTATCTCATTGTAGCTCGGTTGCCATCGGTTCAAAGGAGAAGCACACTTTACGACACATATCCGAATTCAGATATCATAATTCAAATTTAAAGATCCTACGGGTGAACATTCAGGACAGCTTATTCGATCGGCTATTCAACTGGGACACGAAACTGGAGCAGGCTGTATTGGAATTTGAACCTTAGTGATCTCGTATGGACGCGTCGATAAACAGTCATTGGGATTCAAAGCGTCTATTGTTTGTTCTTGGAAGTGAAACACAGCATCATCTATAGCGAGCTAGAGCGCGATGATCATAGGTTCTTGAATGTCGAAGAGCATATAAAAATCCTGACCTGCTGTTTTATGGACAACCGTGACGGGAAAGCCTGATATGTCTCTGTAACCAGTGTGACTTTCTGGATTGTTGTGCTTTTTCACTGAAATCACACGGTTGATCCATGATACAAAACAGCTCAAAGTTTGTCTATTTTTCTTCAGGCTAATACCTATGTGAATTGGTTTATTGATATGACTTGTCACCGTCGGATGTCACCACCCTACCTGCCACTTTAAAAAAGTCATTTTAATGGTCAGTAATCCTGTCATAAATGTAGGGATCATGGATTGATAGTCAGTGCTTCTAACCTCTACAGTTTAGATTTTTTCCCTCGGATTGTGTAGAAGTTTAATAGTTTTTCGGTGAAAAATACGTTCTTGTACACCTGAACAGGCCATACTCCCTTTTATTCCAAATTTGGTGACTGGTGGACAGCGTTTTACATTTAATGAGTAAGTATCTAAACGAGATTAGTCATCAATTACCTGATTTCTGGTTACAATATGTAATATTTACTTTATTTGTTTGTTCACCCACAGCCCCAGAATTGCTCCGAGGTGAAACTGTCTCAACCTGGTCTGATATGTGGAGCGTAGGTGCCTTTGTCTATCTTCTGTGAGTCCAAGTTCAACATTTGTTCAGTTGTATGCTTGCGTCGATGTAAACAATTTGATGATAGAACTGAACTTTCCTACTAGCCATCTAAGTTTGTGTTTGATGACTTGTCTTCGAATTGACCGGAGTGCTCCTGATCACCACGCAAACTGATCCAAATCAAATAACCGGAGAAGATCCAATTCAAATAGGTCTTTGTTACCGATTACTAAGGTCTTGGACAATTGCCAACCCTGAATAGTATGACTTGATACTTCTGGACAAAGTTGCAATACACGTTTAAGCATCACTGTAGTCTGGGCTTATCCGTACAAAAAAGTGAACATAGCTATTGTATGTTCCACATTCAAATGCCTATTGCTGTCATAGTTTCATCAAGAGATCAAAGTGCCGAATATGTCTTCAAGATTTTATTGTCAGGACAATACTTATCTATTCGGTACAGTATTACGTATCAACTCTCTGCGTATCTTACTAAGGTGAAACTTAATTTTTAATTGAATTTTCTGTAAATTACCAGTCACTTGTGATCAAATGAGAGGGTCCGTGATAAACTGATCGCTGGTCTCGAGGGCCGACGACCAATGACAGACTGTGATTTCTTTACTACTGTTGCACATCCATAAATTCGGATTCTTGTCTCATGAATATGAACTGCTTACTGCAACCAGTACGAAGTCTTCTCTCTATTACTTGCGTGGGAGTTTTCGACTGGAGTATGATTTCGAGGGCCATTCGAATTCCTTTATTCCGAGTATTACAGCTAGGTCATTGGAAAAATGTGGACGGTCTTAAACAGCTCAGTCCGGTTTGCCGTATGGCCAGTGTCTGTCAGGTGAGTGCTAGCTACGCTTGTTATCGATTTGTTCACTCCAGTCTCCATCAGACCATATGACACTCAGTTGTCCTTTTGTGCAATTATCTCGTCCTACGCCAAATATGATAAACGAGTACGAGGTAATTATTGAACAGACAATTCATTAAAGCATGAACATATATAGCCAAGTGGTAACCCAGGAGGGAAACGTGGCTGCTAGGAGCGTTCGAATGGAACGCGTCGAACACGTGATGATTGAACATCTCTGTAACTGGTTAATCTTTATAGCGGTTTTGCCTCCATTATCATCTACGGGTACTGCATTGCATTGGCTGTCCTGATTTTCGAAATAAATTCATCTGTTTTCCCACAGTTTGTTGTATATAAATTTTGGTTCCTTTTCACTGACACCGTTCGAGCGTATATTTCCTGTTCTATCACTGAGACAGTGGCCCAGATTCCGTTACTGTCCGAACCGCATCGTTATCTTTTCTCGAAAGAGTCAGAAACCTGATTAATTTAGTGTGCCCCTCTTTCTGTTGAGCACAATGAACAGTTCACCCAATTTCTAAAGTCTCACCTAGTCTCAGTAGGGTGTGTGATAATCCCATGGTGTCGTGGTAGTCCCCAGTCCCTTGAAAATAGTGTGACAAGAAGACTAGCAAAATACACTGGTGAACGACCTTAATCGTTGCCGTGATTGTGCACTGCTCCGGTTTTCATGAATATCCTCAACCGTCGTGACAACTGTTGTTGTCATCCCAACTACATGGCCACACTGTGCTGCCTGGACTGTCTGGTCCAGTCCTTTTGACCTTGTTTTGTTGCTAGTACCAAACCCTACAAATACGGACGGTTTGTAGTCATGTTTTCTTCGGGCTGAGCAACATAATGAAGCTCTGTTTGAAGGTCAGTCTTTTCCCTGTGTTCATACGGTAGCCTCTGATGGATGAGTTGACTGGGAACAGACTAACTATACTTCTTCGTTCATTACCGTTATCCGCCGTTTCACTGACCGTTATTCCGTTCCTTTTACGCGCACGTAAGCCGTAGATCCAGTTATAACACACGGCGAATGGAATTCAGAAGGTTTATAATCAGTCTTGGATAACCGATTTAGTTCTCCACACAAAGTCATGAATTTTTCTGATAATAGATGAAAGATAGTCGTGCCGATCCGCCAGCACTTATCACGTTGTGATTTGCTGTCTCGAACTAAACGCAGTAAATTGGCAAGTTCAAGACAACCAGAGGTTAATAGGAAAAAATTTTTGGGTTAGATGCTTTCATCAGTAAATCATCTCCGAAGCAAATAGGAAGGTATTTCTACCACGTTATCAGAAATATATGTTCCATACTTCGTCGTATAGGTTGATAAATGTATATATCGAATTTCAGCATGACCGGTACCTGTCCTGATGTTCAATTAACCACGGGAGTGGAAGTCTATTCGAGGATGACCGAACCCTGCGACAAATCGACGACTGAAGAGCTTCATGTTCCCATGGACTACGGGAAACCATGGATCAACTTCAAAAAAATCAAGTCCTTCACAAAGCCAGCGAAGAAATTCGTATATAACTGCCTGCAATACAATCCCAGGTAAGTGATGTAAATGTTTCTCGCATGTGTTTTCTTCACAGATTACTTTGTATGTCATATCAAAACTGTAGTGGATTGTGAACATTCATTGGATTGACGCATCATTCCTATTACGAGTACTTTTGGGAGTGCATGGCTCATCTTTTACACATTAGAGAAGTACTTAAGGCTTATGCTGAGAGTATATGTTCTCGAGACAGTTTATTGCTGATCATCCGATCTGTGACTAATCGTGTATTTAGAAAGAGGAAAAAGCGTGGAACCAAATCATCATGAAAACCGTTTTTAACAGAACAGCAGGTCTAAAACGTAAGCCTCATATGGTATACAGATTTAGCTTCTCTTAATCATATGCTTTATTCACTGTGTCATTTAATTTACATCCGTTAGCATGCTCATCTTAGTGCCGGGTTCTTTCTGTCACCATCTAGTCCGATTCGTAGAGGTCAAGTAAGCTGTCAGATTATTCCTCCACATATACTGCTGGTAACTGACGCCAACGAGTTACTGTCCACAGGCCACACTTCAAGTTTAAATGCGTCGGGGGGAACGCATCTCCTAATGAAGCAGACAAAGTGAATTGCGCAAAATACCGACTGATTCGGTTTCGGAGGTATCATGCTCTGGTAGATTATGCAAACTTGCAGGTACAGTCTAGTATCAGCTGTTTGAGTTGAAGCTCGAATATTTCGGTGCACAGTTTCTGAGGCTGGTTGAATGAGTCTGTATTATTTCAGCGGTGCAGAAGGAAGAAATATGTTGTGATATGTTAACACTTTCTTCACTCTCATCAGTCGCAAACGTAAAATATGCAAGTCATATATGACAGACAAATAGAGATAGGCAGGGTATGGACACGCATGCAGTTACATCACGTATTGTGTCATCACCACCACTGTAGAACACGTCCAAAAATGCTTAAAACAACTCATGGAACCGATGAATCCGTTTCTCGAAGCCCCGTATCACCGGGCCACCAAGTTGACCCACTTAGGTCATTCAAAATATTGTTACGTCAACAGAACTCGAAGCTATTGGCCTTTAGCGAAGCCATGTTGATCAGAACTCACCAGCCGATGGTATATGCACAAAAGTGGTTGAAACAACCCACAGGGTTACCGCGGTGTGACTGTATGCGTGTCCATGCCCTGTCTATATCTATTTGTGTCATACATAACTCGCATGTTTTACGTTTGCGACTGAAGAGAGTAAGTGAGACGTTAATATATCGCAACATGTCTTCTTTCTGCATTGACGAAGTTATCAAAGGGAACTCAGTGTTTCAAACTTAGATTATTCAAAATGTTGTTATGCACTCAGAACCCGAAGCTACTGGCGTTTAGCGAAGCCATTTTGATCAGAACTCATCAGCCGGCTCTATGTGCACAAAGGTGGTTGAAGCAACCTGTTGTATTCCTAATCGGGTGCAATCAACATCAAACGTTACAGACTAACAGCGACAGAGAGAGAACACGCGTCTCGGTAGAAGTACAAACCATATTGTCACATTTGCAAGCGGTAGCACCATTCTTATGTGCGTAGACGTTTGAGTCGTTGGTCCTTGAAAGCGCGACCAATCAGAACGCGGCTGGAGTCTCAGCACACGTGTGGAGCACACAGGCGGTCTTCACGCGTAGACAACACAACCCATTAGGTTGCTGTGACGGTGATGACAATGCGTAGTGTGATCGTTTGCGTGTCCATACCCTGTCTATATCTATTTGTGTCATATAACTCGCATGTTTTACGTTTGCGACTGATGAGAGTAAGTGAAACGTTAACATATTGCCACATGTCTTCTTTCTGCACTGATAAAATTAAAAAGGAACCCAGTGCTTGATGTATCAATTCAATTAGCCAATCAAATTGCAGCTGTGCGTTCGGATAATCATAAGCCCAGTTCAACTGGTTCGATAGGAATATTTTTCCGTTGTTTGCTCATGATTGATCTAATTGTGTCTCATTAACTGAACTCCGCTATGTACGAATTCACTTATGAGCTCTAGGCTCGATACGGGTTCTTAGTGCGGTCTCATCCCACTGGGAGACCTAGTTTCAGAAGCAATTATTGTTGAAATTTCTCGACAAGGCCGTGAGTTACTGACAACATGATGCATTGAATGAGTCGTCTTTGAGGAAAGTGGGTTCTAGGGTGGAGAAATACCGGACTAAAAGCGATTGGAAACGGCACTGGTCAGAAACAGAATGAAGTGCACACGCGTAATGAAGAAGACATCGCTGAAGTTCGTTCTGAAACTGCGCACTCGCACTCGGTGGGTTGTGACAGTGATCTGAAGTATAAAAACCCTATCTCATTGAATGAGTTTTCGTCATAACATCACTGTATCTGACATTAGTTCACAGATCGGCAAAATAAATTCTTGTCCTCAGTCGTAGTTCATCACGAATCATGTGTGCGTTTACCCATTGTTAGCGTTTACTTTTAAAAAAAGTGAGATTGATTTTGAAACAGACCCACAATCGTATGTTACTGAAATCACCTATTTGGAAGGAAGCCCGCCGGTAAGTGGTTTGAACGTAATTGTGCGTTACAAATCAAGCCAAATGAGTTGAATTACAAACCACCTACTCGTTGTTTGACGTCCGATTGCGCCAAGTGCTCGTAACAGGTGAACCTAGTGATAGTTACCGCCACCAGTTATCTGTTTAAGGTGTATGAAAAACAGGTTGACCCCATAGTTTTTGTGTTTGTGATACAACGGTGCTCGCGTATTTTTCGCACGAAACCACTACCGGTTGTTACTGCTTGATGAGCTTGACGATGAGCAGACTAATTTGTCAAGGATGAACCACCATGCTATGTTAATTATGAGTGGACATGCGGAGGCACTCATGAAGGTAACCCAGGGAAAATACAAAACGAACCGTCAGGGTACACTCGGTGTTCTCCACACATGAAATCGTCATAGGAAACGGTGGTGTTCCAAGATTGTCGCTATTTGTAGGTGAGTTTTTGTGTTCGAGGTATTGTTTGGGCATGTGCCACCTGTGTCGACTCTCTACATGATTATTCCTTGTGTCACCCGCATCCTCGGCTCACAGCACTGGGTCCATATTGTCTTCATGCCATTCCCATTGTTACAGGCTAAGTGCGTTTAAAATATTCTTTGTGGCAAAGACAAACACAGGAAGCTTGGATCACAAATGCACAGTATCTTTTTTGCTAGAAGCTGCCTGCAAATTCCAGCATCATTTATATCAAACAGAGTCGTCAGTAGAACTAAAACGTAATATTGAAAAGCATGTGTTGCGCTAGTTGAAATGATTTGACTTGGGCTCCTACCATTAAGCTTGACAAGTTAGTTCAGCACACATGTTATTAAACCCAATGACAGAATAACGGAACGCATCGTGGAATGTCAGCTGTTCGTTCTGTCTTGTTAACAACATGTTACAACAACACAGAGAACGAATAGACCCATGCCACTTGAACGGAATGACCAAGCCTAAAAACAAGACATCTATAACATCCATCGGTATCCCATTCGTACACAACACTAGCTCCAATTATCAGACTATCATAACCAGGCTGATTGTGTCGTGAAATTGTTAAGGAACTCCGTTTATCCACCCAAAAACTCTTCACTCCCAGAGAAAATAATCAACCGGAATGAACAGAACTTCCCAGAACATTCTAGTGGTAACCTTCACAATTTTGTCACCTGTTGGATTTTTATTCCACCACACCCATTGGTGGCTTAATGACCTTAACTACTCTTTTTACTAATGTTTCCTCAGTCTACTGATTTGTGAATGTTTGTGGGTTAACATACAACATATATACTCTGTATTTTCCTCTTGGCTACACGCGGTCTTGGAAGATACGGCGTACCTTTATGCGGTCGTCATTTGGTTTCACTCCGAAACAGGTAGCCGGATTAGTCGCGTTATTTTTCGAGACCATGGCGAAACATTTGAGTTCTGTCACGCGCTTCTTATTCCGTTGTCGATCCAGCGTATTAATCCGGGCGTTCCCAACAGGGATAGGGAAATCATTTGCCCAGTAGTCTGGCGATAAGCTAAAATCATAAATTCACCAAACTACCCATCAGTAACACAATTCCTATGCTCAACAGTGGCGTTGATGGATTCCAGCATGAACTTTTCGAGAAATCCTGCCGGCGCAGTCGATCCCCTGAATCATTTGGTGGATTCCATATGAGACAGTGGAACGGTTGGGTAACCGAGTCCAAATGTGAAATTTCCGAACTTCCGGTATAGCCTCGTAGCTCAGCGTTGAGTAATGGAATTTCTGTCGCTGGTGCGAATTCAGCCGAAGCCCTGACTTTTCACAGTTGGGTCTCATCTAAAAACTGTTAAACGGTCTACATTCTTGTGCCATATGTTCGGAGGTTTAACCGCATTTTCTGATCTCTTCGTTTACAGAAAACGAGGGTATGTGGACTTTTGGCTTGAATCTCGCTGGTTCGACATTCATAGTGAACACATTCAGCAACTGACGCAAACTCTCATTCCCGCAAGCCATCTAAACCAGTACAGAAATAAGCGGATTGCACAATTGGGACAAATGTATCTGAGCACCGATCCAGATCAACTCCGCATCCCGTGAAAAACAAGAAAGAAAAAAACGTGGATTCACACAATCCTGCTCATTGTGACAAACCACCCTGTATTTCGAACCATGTCCATTTGATTTTCACTTACTGATTTCGTTTAACCTAATACCAGTGTCTTACTCGTTCCCTAAACGATAACTTCGCCTTTTCGTCTACTGACCTGTGATCCTATTCTGGCAACAATTCTTTAATTTTCGAACCTCACAATCGGACTGTGGTTTCAGCGATTGGTGGATCGGCGTGCACGTATGCATGCATGTGACAGTTGTTTCCCGTTCTTTCTGACTTACCCGCTGAACCCCTATGCAGCATCAGGCCATATCCCTACTGTTGATTTTTACGTTCCACCAACCTCTCTCATTTGCAATTCCATCCAAACACGGTATTTGGTGTTTGGAAAGAAATTTGTCTAGATTCACTCCGTACGTTAGTGTATTTCCTATAGAACAGTATACATAGATACCTGTCGGATGTTCGTTCATTTTGATTACGATAACATTATCATGTAAGAAACTTCATTCGTGAACGATCTGTCTGATGTTAGTCTAAAATGTCACGGAAACCCTAACACGTCTTAATACAATGTCACTGTGGCGGCTGCCGATAAAGTGCGATCTATAGCGTTATACGCCTTTCTGACACAGTCTGCAAAGTTGTATGAATTAGATCATCAGTGACTACATCTACTACATAAATTCCCTATGAATTCTCGCCTTACTGACCTAGAACACTGAACTGTACAGTGTCCAAGAGGTCGCGCGCGAACATTAGACATTCTACGACCCAACATTTAGAGTTTTAAACAGACCATCGTCAGTCTTATCCTTTCAAACGCCATTGCGCCTATTTTGGTTCAGATATCGCAGTTAAGTAGAAGAATTTTTTCTCTCCAGAGACCTTGGTTCTACCCGATGTTTTCTGCATCGTCTTCATACATTGATAGTGCTTCTTTTGTCTGGACACGATCTGTGCTATTATTTATCAAACCGTTCGTTTTTTCTTCCCGATCTTGTCTGGATCATTTGAACCAGTTTATCTGCTTCGAAATGCGCTTTCCTTGATATAATCCTCATTTGTTTATACCAAACATTTCGAGGATGGATATGAGCTGGTCTAAGGATGATGTTAGTTTCAGGTGTCCACTGCTATGTGATTACCAACAGTTGTTCATTTGTAAGCAAACTATGGAGGACACTTCGGACACCTTATGGAAACTACGCTTAGCTCGTAATTCTCAGTGTTAATTATTGATCGGTAGTTTAAAACCCGAGTGTAAGTGTGTTGAACGCTAACTGTCAAGATTATTGTGTTGGGTATTCTCAATAAAAAGTTCTAAGTTTTGTATTCGTTGTTAACACATTACATTCAGTGACTGACAGTGAACCATGAATAACATTTTTCTGACCAACCGTCATTTCTTTCGAGAATCTGATCTTTTTCTTTCAATTTTACGAGACGCATAGTCAGTGCTTTGAGGACTATACAAATGCTGACTTCAAGACGCGACTCCTCGATAACCACACGCTAGATTTTTAAATTATTAATTGAAGTTGGTGACATTTTTTGAATTACTTTGGTGGTTTATTACTACTAGTGCAGATAACTTGAGCGATCGTATTGTACTACTCATACCGCGGCTATTCAGTGGCAGGTGCAGAGCATATATTTTGACAACGCACAAGCCACAAGAAGACTGCAGGAAGGATCATCAAAGTTCAGCATCGCCCATAACGGTCCCTGCTACTTAATGGGACTGAGCATTGACGTTTGTGGTAGCCGAGACGGTCTGAGTCCGAATACCGCGTGCAAATGAATGGTTTTGTATCTGGTTTTGTTTAAATGCTTAACCCATGTACTGCTTTGTCGAATAAATAACCCTTGTGCGATACGCGTTATTGGGTCACAACCATCGATAAACCTCATGAACGAGCGTCGCTCGATCCCACCTAGTTCTGAATATGATGAAGACCGTCGAGACCTTAAACGCAAGCTGACTAGAAGTTTGCGCAAAGACCGTGAGCAATACTTGATGGAGCAATCGAAAAAGATGAAAAGAGCCTATTTATCTGAGAATAACAGAAAGCATTTTTCCCTGATTCGTGGTTGTATTGACCGTCGAGTCGGTGTAAGTGAAACCATATGTGAAAAAAATGGTTCAGTTACCACCAGTCAATCGCGCCGACTTGCCAAGTAGGCTGAACATTTTGAAGGGCAGTTCAGCTGGCCTCAACCAGATCATGTGGACGACGGGACCCAATCGGTCAGTTACTGCATTCCAGACGGTCCTCCGTCGGAAACAGAAGTGGTCCTGGAGCTGAAGTTATTGAAGCGTAATAAGGCTCCTGGTCCAGACCTCCTCCCTCCTCTTTTCAAGGATGATGGGGAGCGGTTGATATTGGAACTGACGAAACTCCTCCAGACGAGCTGCGAGACTGAAGAGGTGCCTCGTGATTGGTGCCTATCAACTGTCATTCCCGTTTTCAAAAAGGGGGCCCGAAGTCTATGTGACAACCACAGAGGCATCAGCTTGGTGTTTGTTGCGTCCAGGTAACTCACTGGCCTCATTTTACGTCGGCTCACTAAGCCCAGAGAAAGCCAGATACGCGAAGAACAGGCAGGATTTCGATCCGGTCGGGGGTGCATTGATCATATTTTTACCTTGCGACGGATCTTGGACGACATTCTGGAGGGTGAGCTTCGAGAATCCAGTGGGCTTGGAGTTGAGCTTCTTCCCGGCGCTAGATTGACCGATCTAGAGTATGCGGACGACATTGTCTTACTTAGCCCCCCTGCCGAAGACATGCAGGCCATGTTGGACAGGTTGAGCAACCGAGCTGGTTTGTATGGATTGCGCTTCGCACTGTCAAAGTGCAAAGTGTCGCTTCAAGACTGGGGCACTTCAACTCCTACTTTCTTTATTGCAGGTATTTCGCTTGAGACTGTGAACAGTTTCACATAATTGAGTAGCACCATCTCGTCAGCCTGTAATATTGCTGATGAGATATCAGCGAGGATAGCAAAAGCACGAGTTGCCTCTGCCAAACTGTGTCGCTTGTGACGTCGAAAAGACGTCCGGTTGTCGCTGAAAGGAAGGGTATATAATGCATGTGTGCGCTCCATTTTGTTTTATGGTTCAGAAACGTGGCCTGTTCACAAAGAAGATATCAACAGACTTGCTGTGTTTGACCATCGTTATCCGCCAACTGGCCCATATTAAGTGGACTGATTGCGTGAGCAATGTGGCCGTTCGCCGGCGCGTATTCCGGAACGCTCGGGATACGCGACCAATTGGTCAGTTAATCACGGTACACAGCTTGCGATGGTTGGGTCGCGTACTCCGTATGTCATCTGATCGTTTACCGTACCGGGCATTATATGCTGAGTCCACCAACAATTGGGTAAAACCGCGTGGTGGTCAAGCAACAACGTGGTCACGAACTATGAAGACCTTGACTGCTTCATTGAACAGATTGGGTAGGTGTCGCCTGCCTGGACGGCCTCCTCGTGATCACCGAAACCACTGGTTAGAGACGCTATCCGAGATGGCGATGTGTCGCAGTCAATGGCGTACCCGTATCCATACCATTTCTAGTTCTTCCGGCTAGTCTTTTATAAATTCTCAACCTTCTTTGTAACTTTTTCTTCTAGGATATTCCACGTCACTGTTGAGGTGAGCGGCGGCCTGAGCCACAATATCTTGTGGTCAGGCTCATGGCTGTTATGATGATGATGATGGGTCACAACATTAATGTAGTGAGGGGAGCGATCGTACGACACCACTCGCACCACTGTTATTCAGTAGTGGAGGACAGAACGTATATTTTGACACTGAAGTACCTGCAGGAAAAATACAAGATGAATCACCTGAGTGCTGCATCACATGAAATGGTTCTTGGTATGTAAAGGAACGTAAAGGAACTGAACATTGAAGTCTGTGGCAACTGTGACGGTCTGGGACCAGTACCGTACGCAGATGAGTAATTTTGTTTGTTGTCATATCGAAAAGCATAAGCCATTCATTGATTTCCTGAAAAGTAACCCTTGTGCTATCCGCGTTCTTGGCTCACAACACTTGGCGCCGTGACCAGGATTGAGGGATGAACATCCCGTGGCCGTAGCCGTTTGAGGAAGGGAACGTTGCGGAGATGGTTAGAGTCAAGACCGACCGGGTGAAGCTGGTGGCCCTGCGGATGCTGCTCAAGGGCAGGGCGAAGGCGGAGCTGGAGGCGGCGTAGAGGGGACCTGTGAAGCTTGGTTGGGCCGCTGCGAAGGAGGCACTGATTGTCAGGAGGCATTGCAGCGGTTCAAGTTGCGCCCGGTTTGGACCAGCAGGCGACGCCCTTGTGTACGTCATGTCACCGAGGGCAGCATTGTCAAAATCTATGCCCTGGCCCATACTGCCTAATAGCAGTGGCGTGAGTAGTATAGTACGATCACTCCTGCTCACTACGGTAAGTAAGTTGCCTCTTTTTGTTCAGTGGACGCAGATCGTGGATCTGAATCGTGCGACCCTATCTGCCATTCGATGACAGATGGCTAGTTGCTACGGTTTATCATTTATTTTCATGCGGCGAGTTGTCGAATCCGATGTCTTGTTTAAAAACTTTTATCACAATGTCGACCAAAAATGTGTACACCATTTGAACATGACTGGCTGTCAGCATTGCCTTTGGTCATGCTCAGCTACGATACTGGCAACCTTGTGCTCGCAAATATACACTTTCCGACCTATCTTGCTCAGTGCTAAACGATAATACTGTGGGCCGGTGAGGTTTGGATAGAAATTAGGTGCGTAAAATGATCCGACGTGAACTACACGCTGCTGTGCGACTAACTGAGCCATCGGGTCGGCGGTCCGCGGCGGATGAGCATGGTGTCGTGACGAATTGAGTTGGGAGACTTTCGAGTAAACGAATGTAGCTCATTGGTAAAACAGTTCAGCCTTCATAAACCATAGTAAGGTGATGGATATGGATGCCAAAGATGATTCACATGAGATGGTTAATACACGAAAAAGAATCATCACGTGTAATGTTCATTCAGGGCTACAGTCAACAGTTAACTGTTGTATTCAAGAACGACGGAAAATACCAGTAGTAAGTGAGCTTTATTGGAGCAACCCATTCACGATATGTTACGGAAAACTCCCGGTCCACGCGGCACGGGCAGCCGCTATCCGCATGTATTATCGATCGTTTGAAGGTCAGAGCAATCTGATTGGCCAACTGCATGGCTCACTTGCATTCAATTGGACACAACGTTAACAAATGCACCAATTATTATCGAAGTTGTAATTAAAATTCAAGGATTACATGATTTAACAATCAAAGCGAGACAGGGGATAGAAGATCGAACTAACATAATGCAGAAACTTGTTCGCCCATATTCGTCGACCGATATGTTCTGTGATTTCACAAGATGGAGTGCTGTTCACCTTTTGTCCGTGTCGAGTGATGTTGCTCGGCTCCTTGGTCGTTCCTCGATTGCCACTTGGTAACCCGATGTTTGTTGTCTTGTTCGATCGCACCGGTTTATGCACATCATTATTCGAACCCCATATTGTTTGATTATTATCCGACTTTGTCGATTGGCCTGGCGTTGAGTCTGTTTGAGTAAGTAATCAGCCTCAGCTACCAGTACGGATACTAGTGCACTTTCTTCTAGGTGTAGTGTCATTCTGTGTTGTCTTGGTTGAGTTCGGTTAAAGGCGTTCTATGTCCTGATGATTTCTCATACTAGTCTTTTCATGCTTTCCTTAGTTACATTTTGGGCGGCGGGGCGGGTCAGGACATATAGTGAGTGACAGGGGTGGGATACAAATGAGAAGAAAGAGGCCAGCGTCTGGCTCACACTCATCTCCACAACGGTTGAATCGTAGTTGAAGAGATTTATTGTCCACGGTTGAAGGCGAGTGGATGAATGAGGTGGATTGCCTTCGTTTGACCTGATAGGCAGAGACGGACTTTAGTCGCTTAGCTAAGAAAACCACACATCACGCAGAAGTTTCTGGAACTTGGTCACCATCACGGGCTTCGTTTTGGTCTCACAAACATTTCAAGACAAGAGTGAGCGGGGAGTGGGCAACAGAATGTTCAAATCTGCTCCTGAAGGTGTACACGATGACAGGAATAATCTGGTTTGAGGCTGCTGCGGCGACCATGAATCGAAATTTCGCGTGAGCGAATCACACCTGTAGTTTGGCAAGATTGCTGCTGCATTAGGTAGACAAGTGCCACGATGAGACTTTCTGTAGCCAGTGTTTGGGTTGGATCTGAGCGCCATACAGAACTGGCAAGAAAATATTGTAGTGCAGTGAAGATGAGCGATCGTATTATACTACTCATATCGCGACTATCCAGTAGCAGGTGCAGAGCATATATTTTGACAACGTAAAAGCCACAAAAAGACCACAGGAAGGATCATCAAAGTTCAGCATCGCCCATAACGGTCCCTGCTACTTAATGGGACTGAGCATTGACGTTT
>LUCH01001468.1:6367-24530 GCA_013368495.1 Paragonimus heterotremus
GGCGGCCCGAGCCACAGTACCATTTGGTCAGGCTCATGGCTGTTATGATGATGATGATGATGATGAAATTCAGATTAGTGGTGTCAAGCTACGCCGGATGAAAGAAACGATAATAGGTGCCGATCTGCTACGTCGATCGAAGGCAAACATAAGCCTGAAAAGGAGCAAACTGCGCTTTGATGATGATACCGTGAAATTCTATCGTAAGAAAACGAAAAATCAATGCCGACTGGGCAAGGTCGCTTCAAAATCTGCCAAAATGCCCGTTCTTAGCTATGAAGGAGTGTAATGATGAGTTCACTCATCTACTCACTGATGCGGATGACCAGTGTGGATTCTGTACATGGATGAAGCATTCGATAGACCTACAGTCAGGCTCGGAATGCAGACCGATATACCGGAGGATACCATTAACGTTGATTGCAGAAGTAGAGAGGCAGCTAAAGGAGATGAGGGAGAAGCGAATAGTTCAACAATCAGCCAGCCCATTTCCGTTGCAGCTTCTGTTGGCTAGGAAATCATGTGAAACCTACTGATTTTGTGTCGATTTCAGAAAGTTCAACCGAATGACAATCAAAGATAAGTTCGAGATACCTAAAATGGAAGCTAAAATAGTATCCTTCATAGACCTCCGTTCCGGTTACTGGCAACTACTAATGACAGGAAAAACCACCTTCCGTGTGAACGGACAGTATTACGAATTCCTTTGGACACCATTATGCCTTTGCAATGCTCCAGCCACCTTCAGGCGTCTCTTGCTTTACATTCTGAAGGATCAAGAAGGAGTAACTGTGACGACATCGTTATACTCTCCAATACGGTGTCGGAACAGGCGAAAAGGCTGTAAGCAGTGTTGCAACCAATTGGTGAAGCCGGTCTAAATTGAGCAGTTAGAAATGCTAAATCGGCCGCAGTACAGTCGTTTGCTTGAGACTCACAATTAGCGATGGAAAACTCCAACCACGTCCAAAGAAGTTGACGACCATCAATAATTTCCCAACACCAAAATCGAAACAACTGAAATCCTTTCTCAGAATCGTTGCTTACGATTCGAAATTTACGCCGGGGTTCTCTCAGAAAGCATATCTACTGCTTAGGAAGGAGAGGAAGCTTGTCTGGTCTGGAGACTTGGAGATAGCGTTCGACCAACTCAGGCAGGGTGCTGCCAATATTCGATGGTGTCTTATGATTCCCAAACCGAATGAGCTATTCACTGTCACTGGATACCAGTAATATGGGAACAGGGGTAGGTATTTCACAACAGTCGGGGACAGTTGAGTACGCCAGTCGAGTACTGACGGAAACAGAGAGGAAGGTATTCCACAACGGAGTATGAATTCCTGGTCGTCGTCTGGGTGCTAGAAAAGTGGAAGACCTACTTGATAGCGACCGTCTTCCATGTTGAGACGGACCTCAAACTCCCGGTTTGGCTGAAAACGGTGAAGAATCCGAAGGGAACACGTGATTCCACTGGCACACCAAGGTGTTCACATTGGGTGAGAGCGCATGTTCGATCTACCGCGGCAAAAGATATTTGTGACCCACGATACGAAAAGATGTGACCGGTTTTTCTCGTGTCTGCCTCAATTGCCAGCAGAATCGAGAAGCGATGACGACAACACCGCCGATGCAATCCATTGTATAAAAAAACAGGTCGCGCACATATGGGGCATAGACATTTTTGGTCCACTCCCCACAAGTCAGAATCGAAATCGCCACACAGTTGCATCGATCTACTCTTCTACACTATGAATGGAAGCCATTTACACGGCAGATCAAACAAACAGAATGGTTACATAGGCCTTCATGAACAGCGTCCTGATTCGCTTTGGCTTACCGCTCAGAGTTATCGTAGACAACGGTCCGTGTTTTGGGAGGCGGCAATTTCAGGAGATGTTAAAGAACTGGGGAATTCACCACTTGAGAACATTGTCGTACCAGCCCCAAATGAACAGGTTGACGGGGCAATTCAGTCGTGCAATAGGGGAATGGCTGAACAGTACAGACAATAACTGAGAAAAGGGACTACCAAACCTATCGTTCGGATACCGCACGATAAAGCATGCAACAACGCCGAGTTAACCGTTTGAGCTTACATACGGGTGAGATCGAAGGATCCTCTTGGATGTCTGTGTTGGGATACATATAGAGACAGTTACTACCGCAGGAAGGGCGACACCTGGAACACAGTGTGCTTGAACGGACAATAGCAACACGCGACGTGTGAGTGGAAACCGCCGCTGCGTTGTGGACTGGAAATGCGGTTCATAAAAGCAAGCGCGTGTGTGTGTACGAAATGGACAATAAGGATTATGCTTTGTTGAACGACTTTTGGTATAATAACAGCTAGTGCCTTTAACCATTGATATGCCAAATCCCCAACCACTAGACGATTTGAATTGACAGATAAGCTTCGACGTCATTCATTTGTTCATGCCTCTGTCTGGCCTCCGCGTGTCCTCTCTTAGCTGACCTCTGGTTCCGCAGCTAACACCCTATGAGTCAGCGGGTGAGGTGGCGTACGCAGTATGCGATCCGAGCTAGGTTCGTGTTGGGTACAGAGGTGTGCGGATTGCTAACTCTGAGGATCTTTTGCCGTACTGTTTTGCTACTTACAGTGTGCTTCTATTGTAACGAAATATTCGCCCTTCCATTACCTCAAGTGGCCCATGTTGACCAGCGCAGTTGTCAACCCCGAAATGTCACTGTCAGTCGCTTCACTCACACCTCCATCAACACTCAATTAGACGGAATTGTTCACTTGCTCTTACCTGTCGCCATCAAAGATGATCGGCGGCACAAGCATTTGCCAGTTTTGAAATACTACCTTCACGTTTGGGATTTAACCACATATTTCATACCAACAAACTTCTACCACCAGTTTCCTCAGATCATTTTGGGTAACCTGCATATGTTCACAGATTAGTGCGATGCCACCATCATATCACAGAGTTTGTCACCCAGCCGAAGTTCCTCACCACCGAAGTATTCATCTTCCTGTGCTCCGTGATGTCATGGATTGTAAACGTGGAGAGGAAGCTTGGTAGTAGGCATCCTTATCGAACACCTCTGGTGATCTTGTAAAATCTAGTCGGCACCTGCTCAATCTCACTGTCTGTTTGCGCAATACATGAGCCGGCCTAATACACTTATCAGACATACTCTTCATCAGGAGACAATACCAGAGAACAGCTCTGTTAACACAATCGAACTGCCTTTGAATGTCTAGGTAAACACCAAGCACTTGTTTCCGTTAACGATATCAAAATTCTAGTGTTCGACGAGGGATGATGATTTCATCAATAGAGTCACAGCCAGCGCGAAAGCAGCCTGCTCTCCTCTTCAAATCTCTCAATACAGAAACGGTCTTCGATGGTGACAGAACTGTCTTATACGATAGAAATCAGCCCCTTTGATCAATATTCCCGGCAAACATTATTTGCGATCACGATAGCTGTTTACCAGGCTAAAAGAGCAGATTCTTGAAGCTGTTTATCGGCACTAAACTGCAAACCACTGAATGAGCACAGCAGTACTGCTGTATAACGTGCAGCCTCGCTTGTGAGCACTGTAGCGCGAAAACTATAAAGCAGGTCTCGACGTGTCACCAAAGTATCTGTTGCTGAAGTACTGCCAAGTGTGTTCATACACATCAGCCATACAAAACAATGTTATATATTTTCACATAACATAATGGATGTTTATCAACAGACAGCTTCCCAAGCCAAGTGTCTGTGGTCATAACAGTGCTGCCATTCTGGAAAAGAATAAAGGAATAATCGTCCGAAATTGTAGATTTGACCTATTTATGCCATTTTGGTGTTCTACAGTGTCCTTCTCGTTCTGTTTATTATTGCGCTTACTGCCGATGTTTTCCTATATTTTATCTCCAGTTGTATTTCGTCTTGTCCATCGTATCGTATACAACGTCTTTGTATTGCTCTGTAAATGGTGTTATCTGTTAATTTACCTCGAGCGAGCTCATTGAACTTATACGACTGCCAATACAAAACTCGAGTGTTCTTCCTCATCTTTGTGTAACCTGATGATGTTAAGCCTACACGTGATTCGGTGTGTCACATCATCATCATCATAGACAACAATACATTAGTGGGTCACAGCAACGCTTAACTACCATATAACCATGACAACAAAAGCAAGCCCTGACTGGGAAGAAAAAAGGCAGAGGGGGAGAGGGCCTAACTACTAATGATAACTACGTTTGTATGGAAACCTTCAACGTGAAGTTGCCTACATCTTGAAACCAACAGCCGAGCCATAAATGAAAGTAATGTGTCATTAACAAAACAGCTTTCCCTATGGTTTTCACTGTCCCGCATCATTACTTGCACTTACTTCATAGACAACTCGACCAAATAATGACAACACTCACGCTACCGAGCCCGATTAGTCGCCGTCTCATCTAACGTCCCCAGCCACCGACTGTGTGAGTTGTGTGGTCTTCAGCCCGGAAGACGAACTTGACCTACAGTGTCTAGCACCTTGGTGAACGAGTTCATTTCTCTACACCAGGTCGTCATCAGTCCACCCCGCACCTTACGACAGTGGACCGCAGCGTTAACAAAGAGTGCTAGATGTGGCAGGTGACTTGGTGGCATCCGCAATACATAGCCTAACTAGCCAAGTCTGTGTAAGCCTGAGGACTGAATAAAAGAACTCGCTTGACAATCACTACCAAACACGCGCTTTCTAACCTCTTCGGTGCTTACACGTTTGTTTCACCAGATGCGAGCAATCGAACGCGAACACGCCTCCGCATGAGGGCGTATACAGTTTGGTACAACTCCAACGCTATCTCTCCGGTTAATCCGGCTCACACCGCGATGTGTACAACATGTGACAGTTGGGTCACATGATTGCATTGGATTTAAATTGGTATATTTTTCTGCTGATGTGAAACCTGTCTTACACTTCCGTTCGCTGCCCGCTAACAGTGAGGTGTCACATGCTGTGCGTTAAAGGCACGCTGTTCCGTACGACCACTTCATTTATTCCACTCTACCAGCGTACATGCTTCCCACTTCACAGCACTTCTTTATCGGAGTAGTACTCCCGTCAGACAACATGCTGGCCGGTATTTAGTGTAGTGTTTTACTTTATTGTACTCTCGAGTATACCGTACACAGGAGCCAGCCAATCTTTAGCCAGCTTCTCCAAAGGAAACACGCGGGAACACTACGTCAGCGTACTCACTGATGTAGAAACGGGATGCATAAAGTTGGCTGGTGTGCTTATGAACAAACATCAAGTGCGCGTTTGTACCTAACCGACTCCGTGTAACCATGCCGGATAAGTCACCACATCCATCCACTTATTAGTTTGAACCACATTCTCTGACCTGATGACGCTCAACCAGTTTCCTTTAACGTGTTGAGCGGCGCTGAAGTCCAACATATGATTTGTCGGCGTGTTTGTAGGTTTCACCTGTGTAAGTTGGATTCCAATCGAAGGTTGTACTGTTTCTTAGCGACCTAGGAACTTGGCGATGGCACACATGATCGTTACGATTCCAATGCACCAGACAGTTCGAAACTGGTTGCTTCTGTCATGATGTCACTTAATCATTTCTGCTGCCAGATTTGTTTGTACGGGAGTTTCATGAAAACCGGGCCATCTTGTTGGAACTTGCGTTCAGACGGTTTTCGATCGTACCGTCTTCCATCCAAAATTCGTCGGTTGTGTTTTAGCGATGGCGAAGTTTGGACACCGTCCGAACATCATCGTAGCTGGATTTTGCCGGTAGTTTCAGCTGGTGTTTCACAGTATACGAGAAGAAATCATGTCAGTTTGGTTTTTTATTGAAGCTACTCGCTACTATTTAAAACTGTTTACTGTCTGCCTGCCCAACGAGAGTTACTGAAACTTTTATCACCGTATATCACAGCTGAAACTTCGTTGTTCGTTTGGACAACGTTTTGCGAAGCAAAAGCAGTCGACCGCTTCGTCGTCCAGTTTATCGATTAATACAGTCATTCATCTCCATGCATCACGTTGAAGTGTAGGTGCGTTTGTGGGTTACGATGAGCTAATTAATCAGTTCATATGATGGGCTTCTGGTTGGAATCAATCTTACCTTTGTCTTCTTATGTAGTAAGCATTAAGAAGGTGCTAACGCGGTGACGACTTGTGTAGCGTCAAACAGCTTCAGTGAATGAACCACCCGAGAAAGTGTTCTAATCCCTGAGCTTTCTGTGATGCCAGAGCCTCCTAAATTAAGCGGTTTTTGTCACACATCAGATGCAATCCGTTTTTGTTCATTAAAACTCAAAGATGTAAACTGTCCGCGAAGAAAACACGCTTTCTTAACTTTCTTTTCTCCTCAGATCCGCTATTTGGAGTGGCGAATGTGCCACAAGCCTGAATAAATGATAAGTTCTTTCACGTGATCAGAATCAGTTCGACTGAATATCAGAATGTCATCAAGATGTGCACACATTTTCGGGATGTCTTTAATCAGATTGTCTGTTATCCGTTATTCGGCAGCGAGTGTCAGCTGCGCTCCGAACGACAGGTGGTTTCATTGAAACTGTGCCATTTTTGTGCCGATCTTTATATGGATTTCTGAGGGCTCACCTGATTCGATCGATGAATAGGCATAAGTCAGTCCAACTTGGCGTATAAGTTCTCAGTCCTTGGTAGGTAGTCTTGTTCCACAATAGTGACTTGGATTGAAGCACTACGTATGGTCCTTTCGGGTTCCTCATATTGTGCAGTGGGTGCTGTCCAATAGGGAAACGGAATGGTGATGTTGATGATGTCTCGCAATCGATGACGTTTTAGTTCAGTTTGGACTATAAAAGCTAAGGACCTTTACCTTTCTGGGGGTATACGCGTTTGAGTGGCGACTGCGTTGTAACTGTTATGCCAATTTTAACCAAACTGGGAATTGCAGGAAGTGTCGGAGATTAAAACTGTATCATAATATAACGTGCCCGAATTTCAAAACAGGAGTAAGGGACGTTATTCTACACGTGGTAATCAGAGATTATTTCGCCCTTTTCAATTGCATAATGTGGTTATATAGCAGCAATGTAAAACAGACGGACAAACTGTAATCACCACTCCAACTTCACGTTCAGCACATGCAAGTTACCCTGGCCATTGTGTCACCAGGATTAATGAACTGCGAAATAGAGATCCTTTTGTAGACATATTGGAGGACACCATTTGTTGATTAATATCGCCTCCGTAATCCGTACTACCGGTCTGAAATTTTTTTTGCCGAACTTCACTATCATTACTCTCGAAACGTCCTTAGTATGGAGAGTTTCGAATATTCACTGCAGCTTGCCAGCACAACATGCATCTTACGGCGTCCAAGTAACTTACACATTAATTTGATGCTGGCCTATGCTCTGTCGGATCACAGTGGAGCTACGGTACAAACTACACAACTGCACAACTGGTGTAGTTTGTTCAATTATCCGCACTTTTCTGATTTTTCCCTGTAGAATGCATGTTTCATGACCGAAACTGATAGATACACAAATATGTGTATTATGGGCCAAACTACCCTGGCCGCGTGTCCCTCGCTCAACACGCAATTGCTTCCCAGTTGATTGCGGTCACACTGCTCATTCTTAACTGCAGGCATTTGTCTTTCTGTCCATTTTCGGGAATTGGAACAGCTGAACACTTGCGTTTACTACTAAGAGATTACAACTGGGATTGAACAACCCGTATTTACTTTGCCTTGACACCCAAATGTTCCGTCCTTATATTTGAATCATATTTGGGATCATCCGCCCGAGCCGATCGTCACCGACGACGGACGATGCAGTGTCTCATTTTAATCTGTCTTATATGTCCATGAAGGGTGAGGTACGAACATTTTCAATCGCCATGACGTGTTAAGCTCACCAATTCCCCCAATAATTGAAATACTGCTCATCCGGTTCAGTAAGATCACTTGGTTCAGCTCGTCTGAAATGTTCCAAGCGTAGGGTCATTGATTGCAGTGGATGAGAACGATGTTGTTTCTCTCTTCTCTCGAAATGATCCGGAAAAATGTACGCTTTTGAGTCAGACTGATCGAGCATTTAGAACTAATGAGTGGATCATGCCTTTTCCAGGTTTATTGCAGTAATTATGTTGTTAAGCACTTGTCGCAGTCATAAATTACTTTTGGGGTGTGGTTACGCACGTTTGTTGAACTGGAATATGCGTGTATTTCGAGTTTAGTGTCTCCTTTCGAAACGGGTGGCCTGTCGGTGAGTAGAAAAAAGAGCATCAAATGCCGGTAGTGTCCATCGTGTTACAGTCGAAATTCCAAAACTTCTGTCACTTGGATTACTCTAAGTCCCCACCAGTAAAAATGGAGAAATGAGAACAGCCCAAATACAACAATTGATAGCCGAGATGCCGCGGTACAAGACCTACGGTAGGGCATTTGCTAATCCGCTCATTATTCCGCATGGCTACTAACTGTTCGTCTCAGTTCGGCCTGATGATGGTTTTGATCGATCAGCCATGTAGAGAATGGTTATTTGTTATGTTGCGGGTTGCACAATCATGTTCACCTTTGGTTGGGAATACTACGAGATCAGTGAACGATAACACCCTCTGAGGGACAATCTGAGGGAACAGAGGCATCTCAAATGTCTGAATGCGAACATAATAATAATAATAATAATAATAATAATAATAATAATAATAATAATAATAATAATAATAATAATAATAATAATGTGCCATGATCGCATCAAGCTCAGTCATTGCAATTATTTTGGAATTAGTGTCTAATTTTTATGTTTTAGCATAGTAAGTAATGTGTGGTAGTTCTGCTTTTATTTTCAACGTAATAAATGTTGAATATGGTGGGGTTATGTTGTGGTTAGAGAGCTAAGAGGACGATGAATTCACGGTTAAGGAGCGTTGTGGAACCAGTTCTCAAACGTGATTATACGTTGCGGTTCAGTAGGTTGTCTGTATCCGTGAGTTTATTGTTCTTCGCAATACCTTGTTGCTCTCCTCTCCATTTTCGTTTTCCATCGTTTGATTTTGTGAAAATCTGCTACTGCCCGAATCATAACATCTTACTATGTGACACATAGCTTTACACTTGTGGATAACTCTGTTTCATTTACGTCGGAACTTTTCCCCTCGTTTTACATCTACTCCTCTTCCATGTGATCTCGCTTCTCTCGTTAATTGCTAGTAACAGTAACTTAGCCGTGCCAGTTTTGTTTTCAAAATCAGATTTCTTAAACCGAATGTGCTTAGCTTGCGTGATCAATAAAAACATATCCTCTTTGTTTGCTTATGTGGATAGATTGGCTAGAGTCTCTTCCCCACATCCCATTTTGTAACTTCTAGCGAGTCTTATTTTACATCTGTGTGAACTGGCTGTCAGCCTGCTTGTCAACTTTCACTTCAGCATTCTGTAAACGATATACTGGACTACATGTTAGTTGAATGCTGTTAGGTCCTGAGACTCAGTGTAACGGTCATACGATTGGTGATCAGCTTTGTTACGACGATATAGCTCTTCAAACGGTTTTTCCAATCAGTTCTGTTTCACTTCGTTTCTACGGTTACTTCGATCCAGTATTCTTATTTGATCTTTTTCCGTGAGCCTTAAGTTAGCATATAACCGGTTGTTCCTCTCTGGTTCATCTTTCTGTTTCAGAGGTATCCTGATCTGTGCCCGTTCGCGTGCAATCTATGTTATTATATGAACGATTCCGTGCTGTTTTAATTCGATTAACAGACTTGCGTATTGTATGTCTAGTTGGCTATACTGACTAACGTTTCGGTTTTGTTGAATGCACTCCTTTCTCACGCATTCTGAACTGAAACAGTTGTATTCTCTGGTCCACTTTTCTCACTGCTGACTTCGTAGGATCACGTGGGTTGACAGGCCTGTTCACACGGGTAGAATTATTTGTTGTTGTTGTTGTACGGCCATTGTTTTTCGAATCGGAGGGGATATCCTCGAACGAAAAGCAGTTTGCCCACCCAGCGTTTGACTACAGCTGTCCGCGTACTTAGTCCTACAGTTAGAAAATCGTTGGCATTATTTGGAAGTGGCTTTTAGATGAACCCACTGTAGGAAGTAATCACCAGATAGCAAGGCAAGATTCAGCCCTCACTACCAGGTAAGCCAGTTTCTCGAGCCCTCGGTTTAAAGTGGTTCTCTCTATGGAATCTCTACCTGAGAATGTCACGTTGATGGAACCACTGAGTTAGAGACTCCTAGTATGACTATTCAAATTGATCCGCGGTATAAACGCCATAGAATATGCACCGTTGTGGATCTCTTGACGGCGTTGTTACTTCTCCACTACTTTTTCCTTGCGCCACCTCACCTTCTGATTTTTGCACTTTTTCCGTACTTTCATGTGATTCTCTGTCTTGTAGTGGTTTTCTAGAGCAGACAACTGAGCAACCTTCACACTTGTAGTAATCACGTTCTCCGACAAGTAGGTCGGCAATTGGCTCTATTGATTGCTCTCACTCTTCTGATGATTAATGTATGCTGTGCCTCAGCGACGTGTACCGACGACCTTAACGTCGTTATCCACTTGGTTTCTCCAATTGTCCCTCTATTCAAGCTCTTCTCTCTTATATGATAAAAAATTGTTTTCGATTATTCTTAACCAAGCCGACACAGTTACAAAGGCTATCTAGTGCACAGTTATAAGAAGCGGTAAACGAAAGTAAGGATTTGGTTAACAGTAGATGTCAAAATCACAACGTTCGGCCAGTCCAGACTGAATGAGTGCACATGTTATTGCACTAAATGTGGGTCAGTGGCGTGATTGTGTGTGACATAGAGAAGGACAAGTATCCGACCGGGAGAATCACAAGTTGTGTGAATTCCTGTTGGCAGCATAGATGTGGATTATCTAACTTAATGACGGTCACTTCAACCGTGGCCAATATGTACTATCAGTTTGGCCTTGAAAAGAGTTTATAATATCAATTTGGTCATTAGAATCTACACGATTCGAAATCATCGCGGCGGTGATTGTTTTGTTACTCTTACTGTCAAACCAAACCAGTTGTTGTTTCATTATCCATTCAAATGAATACCTCGTTGTGCGTCCTATATATTCGGTTGTACACAAGCATTGTTTGATCATATCGGTATGTCGGTTACAAGTTGGATGCTATCTTTATGGTGAACCACGTTTATAACGTGGCTGCTGGAAATGTTTATCTAACAGGACAGATTCAGTTGCAGAATGGAATCTTCAGAAACAGTGGCTTCTCGGCAGTTAGAATACATTACAAGTTCGCCAGGGTCACCGAGCGAGCCGCTCCTGTTCTGCTGGTTTGGCTACGCATCAGGCTTTTTTCCAAATATACTGAAATTAACTTACAAAGGACGTTTTTCTTCCACGTAAGAAGTGAAACGACACTTATCACACACAGCCACACCAATGACCCCATTTTGTTAACGCAACAGGTGTGCAGAACTCAAACCACTCTGTAATGATAGTCTTAAGTGTACGAACGTTCTAATTGTGATACTCGTAACCGATAACTTCCCTATTTTCGCTTAGTGTCTTTCCTAAGTGAGCATTGATTGGCCTTTTCAAATGTATCACGGTGATGCGAAATGATCAGATATATTTGTTCGTCCCCTCTTGTCTCCAATGGATCTGTCTCTTTCTCTCTCTATCCCTCTCTCATCTTGATGACGCTGTCGATGGTTTTCTTCTGGTTTCACCATCGTTACCACTCACACTGTCCAATCCTAATCACATCCCTTTATATATAACATGCATAAAGCTTTTCTGCATCTGGTGAATCTGTAATGGGAGGAAACTGTCCATGATTCCATCCGAGAATTTCACATTATTCCATCCCTAAACCCTCGTGGTCGTAACTGGTTTGCACAATGATTAACCCGAAATGGACTGTGGTCATACTGACCACTAGATGGCTGATAAATGTTTGTGTCGATCTGGTTATTTGCAACCCACCACTTTGGCCTGTTTCTTCCTTGTGTGAACTAACCAGGTTCAAGCCTCGGCAACGTAATGCTGACTTACATAAACATCGTTTCAACATGTTCAGGTTTACGCTATTTCCGTAAAGCATGACAATCGACGGAGTTGTTATTTTACCGACACGACAGTCATTATTCAAACACTGTTGATGGAGTCTAATAAGTAATGTATTTCACTATCGTATTACAGTCAGGGATCTTTAGCTACCTAACTGTCGGTTCTGTAATCAACAGTTTATGCAGGAACTGGTAAATGATAGAGAATTTCGGCTTATACAACTTGCACGTCACTCACAATTGATCGCAGCTGTCACATTCAGATAGACTTTTTTGTCAACCTCTGTCGAGTTATCTTCTTGCTAAAGCTCGTCGGTATTGCATATCTAATTTCGACACCCTTGATTAGGACTCATACCACACTTTCGTGAGATAAGGGTGTTAGCCACTACGCCATTGACTTCACGTTGAACACGATTGAATTATCATCTGCAGACGCCTAGTCACATTCGCTTGACTAACGCTCAGATTGTCTGACCATCTCAAGAGGAAGTATAACTGTCTTGTTAACTTCAATCAATGACGACTGGGATTTGTGACCAGGTGGAAATCAAGGAAACCCTTATGCTTATTAAATGATGTTCCAATTGTTTGTGAGTAGTAGGGGGTTTTGGTTTATGTAATATGAACATCACTAACAATTGATTGTAGCTGTCACATTCAGGTAGACTGTTCAACCTGACCGGAGTTATGCTTGTGGCTGTGGTGAAGTTGAGCCCTACTGACGGGTTTTAACACGGGTGAAACTTCAGTATAATGCTTCTTTCTTAAAAGAAAGGTTGGCTGAAAATTCTGTTTGAATGTGGCGGCTGCCATCTGTTGTGAGCGATGTTCAATAAATATTTTACGCAGGGATCTTTATAGCCGCATTCGATTTACGACGGTAATTCAATGATGAATAACAGCTATTTGTAGCTATCACATTCTGAACTGCATATGCTTTAGACAGTTCGGAAGCAACGAACCCCATTACCAACTTGGCGTGTATATCGTCACGAAATCGGTTGGTTAGGAGCTTTGACGTCATACTCATGTAATTCGCATCACCTAGTTGTGTTCGTCGCGGATTCTGCCGGTTGGTCATGAACTCATTTTGATGCAGATCGGAGTGCTTAAAACGCGATCAGACGGCATATTTGCGAGCCGGTTCCTCTACCTACATTCAGCGTAAACAATTAGTATACTCTGATTAGTTACGTCAGACTAGTTTTCTGCGTCCAATGGCCGATCACGTATGGCACTCGCTAATTGATCACGTTATGATCTATCAGGCGTTCGTGACCATACCCATTCATTCTGATCAATTGCTGTGCAGCCGGAACCCAAGAATAATATGCGGCGATTTGCGAAGTAATGTTCGTTTCACATTCTCCAACGGTTTGTTGGACGCAGCAGATGCTGATGCGGCAAGTCTTTTGATCCTGTGACTGTCTTTGTCAGTATGGTTCTGTTATCCTTAAATCGGATGGATGTTTAACCAATTGTCACTGTGATTTACATTGTTATGTCTGGTTTTACTGACGACTGGTGTTGACTTCTGTCGACATGTAAACTTTGGAACCTTGAAATACGTGTGACCTCATTCCTAATGCAATTAACAAGGTAAAGTCGACCAAACTGGATAACACTGTTATCAACAACGAAGCAAACTCGGAAGCCATATGTAAAAGGGTTTATTTCTAGACTAATTAAGGGTAACTACTGTGAATTCGGGGCGTGCAGCAGTTCTTTGGACGTCAACCTTCGCGAAAGTGAGCAAATAACCGAAGTCCTCTTTAAGGTCAGTCAGCACGAATTAAGTGTGCAGAACTCAAACCATTCTGTAATAACAGTTTCAAGTGAACGAACATTCTAATTTCAATGATTGTAACCAATCAATTCCCTATATTCGTAATTACGCATTGGTTGGTCATAGTGCTCAATCGAGTCTCTCTGACAGTAGTGTAGCCCAATAGATCGACTAGACGAGCCGTACGATAGGAATGATGTGCATATACAAGCAGGTCTTAAAGACGAAGTAATGAAGGATATACATGGATCAGGTAGCAGGTCGCACATGGAAATCCGAATATCATTCGATAGAAACAACCGTTTTTATAGCTCAAAGTGGACAGCTTGCACGAAAGCTACATGCTCAAGATTTGAGTTTGCTGTATCACTGCTGTCTTCGTAGTCTTTATTCCCACAGTTTGTCATTTGGGATTGTCTATTCGTGTCCGGATTTCTCTTTCTTATCAGCCGTCGCAACTTTCTAACCTATGGTTGTAAGTCATTTATGTTATTCTGAATAAGTTCACAGTTTACATGCCCATTTCGTTAGGTTGCTAACAACCAAAGTGTAATTACTGAACAGGCCCATGTCCCTTCCTATGAAGAACGTCTTTCTACTGAAGACACTTTGGAGACTTTCCGTGTGTTCTTCCCAGGACTATACAGAAGTGAGGAGGGGATAAATGAATTTGGGCGGGCTTGATAATTGATTGCATTACCGGCCCGACCCACCGGAGACCCCTCCAGCTCTCAATTAACGTCTCAGTAGGTGTTTGATGATTTGTGCAGCCCTGACCTTCTGTCCTCCCTAACGGAAGATAGATTTCTACATCCTATACTTCTGATAACTGTGTGCCTCCATAAATGCCCTTTGCTGCTGATTTTGAAAGCAATTCCCAACAACAAGTTGTATCATCTTCTCACCGCTAAACTGACAAGGCGGTAACTTATGGGAAAGTATAATCAATTACTGGATTGAATGGGACGGTGCTCCGACTTGAATGACGCTGAACTTCTATGGTGCGTGTTGTTAGCCCTGAAAAAGTTAGGGGGTTTGCGGGGGGAAAATCAACGATTCGGACCTACATACTATGGTATTAATATGTCGAATGGAATTGAATTTCTCAGTCGAGTAGAATTTATGCCGTAGTGATATCAGTTTGGTTTGTACTACAGCTGGTTTATTTCAACTGAACTCTGTTATGGTGCCCACCCTGTTACCGTCCCAAGGCGCCTCCGTCCTGGGAAAGAAAAGAAACGATTAATTCACTCTCATTTAGCGGAACTGTTCAAAGCGGTTGAGACTTTTTATACCGCTATGCCCATTAGAGATCCTAACTCTTTTTTTCCGGCAACCGTTCTCTTGATGTTTTGGGAATGTGTGATCATTACGCGCCCTATAAATATCTTGTACTTGTCGCCCTAGCCGCACTCCATTTTGGGGCAGAACAAAGTTTTTTTTATTGTGAACGCGTCTTTTGGCTTGTCTTGGGAGCGAATACGGGGACAGTCGCAATACTATTCGGGACCGAGATTTCCGTGTGAATTATTATCGGGACGAGAATCCCATTTTATCGAGCGCACTCCGATATCAAGATCAAACCAGCGTATCGCTTAGGAGGGTTTACAACAAACTCCCATTCGAAGGTGACTGTTTGCCGCCAATAATTGTTACGGGGATTTTTTGACCGGCGTGAATGCTTGAAAAACTGCACCAACGAAAGTTATAGAGACGGAATAGAGGTTTTCATTTCCTAGACGGTATCCTCCTATTTAGATCATTTCAAGCAAGGGAAAGGCATCCTCTCGGAGCTTAATAGATGTAATCATGAAAATACAGTGAAAGGGGTCTTATTCCGTGTCTGCGAAACGAGGTTTCTCAAGGTGAACGATGTAAATCGCCTTCAACTTGATAGCTTTTTTATTTGTGTTCCACGTTACACATCGAATGACATCAACAGGTAAGTAACGATCGGGCATAGACTAATCGTGTTCGTTCTGTAAATCTTCTAGAATACATAAACTTAAATGGTTGCATTGTGTTCCAAATTTACTTTGCCTATGTCCCAGCCGAATTGCATAAATTTAAAGGTGTACAATTGCTGACTTAACATAGAGAACGAAACACAGCTACCATTAGTTTAACTACACGAAATCGTCTTCATCTTTCAACCATGGAAATCTCTGGCTCATGCTATGTGTGACTGAAAACGTCACGAACGGTTGCGGCTAACTGGATTTAGTGTCATTGTGTGGGTGGATTTTTTGTGAAGTAAGAAAGACTGAATGAAACAACATGAAAGCTGAAAAGAGGCTGTCGTCTTACAGGTGCCTTCTTATTCTCATTTGCAACATCCTACTAACGCAGAGACAGGAATGCACAAGCAAAGATCTTTCTCACTCTTGTAGCAACCTGTGAACGCTTACTTGTTTTTAAGTTATACACAACTTGATATTGACTGTATGCATTTGAACTGAGCCACATCTCTCCGTTCTATCTTTACTCAGTTTTTTTTCTTTCTGACATCGACTGGTATCAACCACTGTCCTGAATGATTGCACGCCTTTTACACTGATGTCCGAGCATGTTGCATTATGGTAACACGTTTATACGGATGTTGCGATAAAACTGTTATCTTCACAGTTTTGGAACGCACCGCATCTCTTTCCTCTGTTATATCGATTAATTCCGAGTTATTTTGTCCCCGCTGTTTATCGATCCACCGAGTATTGTTGTTTTTTCCGATCACGTTGAACCATGCCTTGTGCTCGTGATATGGTTTCAAGTGACTGAGATTTCATTCGTTGATGCTGACAATGCTAAACTGGCGTTTTTTTGGAAAGTTTTCCATGACAAAACTATCTTCCTAGTAGTTTTTTCCCTTGATAAATTTAAAATTGATTAGTGATGTTACGCAGAGTGCTTTCCGCTTACACACTGTTGTTGTTGTAATTCATACCTTCGTGCAACTACGATGACCATGACCTCGTGGTCTAGTGGATAAACATCTGTGGTGTCTCAACAATCTGGCACTTGTTTATGAATCAAGAGATCCATTTCGCAGCGTCCATGATGGTGGTGAGACACAAGAAGAGGGAAGCAACTGCCGAACACTTCCCTGAGGATTGTTAGGATTAATAGGCATAGCGTTTTACAACACTCAGCCCAAACAAGTTAAGTTGGGTCTGTTTGATAAACGGCGATTAGGAGCAGCTGAATCTCCACTATCCGAAGTCTATGATGGAGGAGGTTTACTCTGCGGCATCGCTGGATTGTATATTCATGACATTTTTGCCTAAGAACCGTTTCGCTTCGTCCTGCAAGGATGTAATTTTCTGCATTTACTAGTATACCGGTGAGAATGTTAATCACACGTGATTTCAGTGCCCGAAGAATGCTTGAATTGTCATGAATGAATGTGTAGTAAAAAGCGGCACCTTCTGCCCAGGCCTCACGAAGTTGAAATAAAGGGTGCATGGGTGGGCGATTCAGTGACGTTATCTGCACTCCTGCAATACATGGGGTTGGTGATATGGTCAATGTATTGATTGCTGTCTGACCAACTGGATCTGTGTGAGCTGAGCGCTAGAAACTTCCCGTCCATTTTTCATTCAAAACGTGTATACGCCTCGGTCGTTCTCGTGAAATTTGTTACACAATGTTGTACAAAGTTATGGAATACGTCATTAAGCTTTGAGCTTCATTAGCTATTGACATCGTGTTCTAGAGCGATCAGTCATGCGCTTGAGTAAATTAGGGTCATAGTTATTTATATACGGATCCATGTTTTTTAACAGTAATGGTAAATTTGAAACACTGAGTTCCCCTTAAGCACTTCATCAGAGCAGAAAGAAGACATATGTTGCGATATGTTAACATTTCGTTTATTCTCATCAGTCGCAAACGTAAAACATTCAGTTATATACATCATACAGATAAGGATAGACACTGCACTAGCATTTTCTTTTCGAAATGATCGGACACGTTGAACATTATTCATACAAGGGTGTGGTTGAGCGTTTGGATTTGATTATCCAGTTATGCCTATTGTGAGGTTGCTGGCGTTGTGTTTAACACGCTAGACTCACAAGCACGAGGGTTATCCGGAAATAGATATGCACTAATGGATCGTGTTCAATTTTGATATATCCTCAGCCCCCAAACCTTTACTACAAATCAAGAATCGTATGCAGCAATCAACATGAAGAAGATAACAAGTAAACTTGCTGATTTGGACAATCACAGCTACGCACCTCCGTGAACATGGACGCACGGTACAGCCGTCAGTGTAGACACCTGATGCGTTTCTTGTGCCAGTAGCTAAAGCACATAGGCTAACTCCGAGCACACGTGACGGT